>JAPZAG010002827.1:0-14033 GCA_027475135.1 Bactrocera correcta | reverse complement strand
AAGTTAACATAAAGCCATAACGGCAGTGCATTTAGAAGAATTCCGTAAGCGTATATACCTAAATATATGGCGGCATAACGACAGTACATTTGGAAGAACTCCGTAATCTTATATTTAGGTACAAAGTCAATTTTCTTGTATATATGCATTAAACAATCGATTTCGAAATGCTTCCAATAACTGGTGTAACATATCTAAGTTAATAAACCTTCTTTAACGAACTGAAGTTAACATAAAGCCATAACGGCAGTGCATTTAGAAGAATTCCGTAAGCGTATATACCTAAATATATGGCGGCATAACGACAGTACATTTGGAAGAATTCCGTAATCTTATAATTAGGTATAAAGTCGATTTTCTTGTATATATGCATTAAGCAATCGATATCGAAATGCTTCAAATAACTGGCTTAACATATTTAAGTTAATATACCTTCTTTAACTAAATGAAGTTAACATAAAACCATAACGGTATAACGACAGTACATTTGGAGGAATTCCGTAATCTTATATTTAGGTATAAAGTCGATTTTGTTGTATATACGCATTAAGCAATCGATATCGAAATGCTTCAAATCATTAGTTTGACATATTTTAGTTAACAAACCTTCGTAAACGAACTGAAGTTAACATAAAGCCATAACGGCACAACGGCAGTGCATTTAGAAGAATTCCGTAAACTTATATTTAGGTAGAAAGTCGATTTTCTTGTATATATGCATTTAGCAATCGATTTCGAAATGCTTCAAATAACTAGTGTAACTTATCTAAGTTAATAAACCTTCTTAAACGAACTGAAGTTAACATAAAGCCATAACGGCATAACGGCAGTGCATTTGGAAGAATTCCGTAATCTTATATTTAGGTCTAAAGTCGAATTTGTTGTGTATATGCATTTAGCAATCGATTTCGAAAATCTTCAAATCATAAGTTTAACATATTTAAGTTAATAAAGCTTCTTAAACGCACCGAAGTTAACACAAAGCCATGGCAGCATAACGGCAGTGCATTTAGAAGAATTCCGTAAGCTTATATTTAGGTATAAAGTCGATTTTCTTGTATATACTCATTTAGCAATCGATATAGAAATGCTTCAAATCATTAGTTTAACATATTTAAGTTAATTAACCCTCTTTATCTTACTGAAGTCTACAAACGTTTTAACGGCATAACGGCAAAGCATTTAGAAGAATTACGTAATCTTATATTTAGGTATAAAGTCGATTTTGTGTTATATACACATTTAGCTATCGAAATGCTTCAAATCATTAGTTTAACATATTTAAGCTAATTAACCCTCCTTACCTTACTAAAGTCTCCGAAAGCCTTAACGGTATAACGGCAGTGCATTTGGAAGAATTCCGTAATCTTATATTTAGGTATAAAGTCGATTTTCTTGTATATACTCATTTAGCAATCGATAGCGAAATGCTTCAAATCATTAGTTTAACATATTTAAGTTTATAAACCTTCTTTAACGAACTGAAGTTGGCATAAAGCCATAACGGTATAACGGCAGTGCATTTGTGAGAATTTCGTAATCTTATGTTTAGGTATAAAGTCGATTTTATTGTATATTCACATTTAGCAATCGATATCGAAATGCCTCAAATCATTAGTTTAACATATTAACCTTCTTTAACATATTGAAGTTGATATATAGCCATGGCGGCATAACGACAGTACATTTGGAAGAATTCCCTAATCTTGTATTAAGGTATAAAGTCGATTTTCTTGTATATATGCATTAAGCAATCGATTTCGAAATGCTTCAATTAATTGGTGTAACATATCTAAGTTAATAAACTTTCTTTAACGAACTGATGTTAACATAAAGCCATAACGGCATAACGGCAGTGCATTTACATGAATTCCGTAAACTTATATTTAGGTAGAAATTCGATTTTCTTGTATATACGTATTTAGCAATCGATATCGAAATGCTTCAAATCATTAGTTTAACAAGTTAAGTTAATTAACCTTCTTTAACGTATTGAAGGTGATATAAAGCCATGGCGGCATAGCGACAGTACATTTGCAAGAATTCCGTAATCTTATATTTAGGTATAAAGTCGATTTTCTTGCATATATGCAATCGATTTCGAAAATCTTCAAATCATTAGTTTAACATATTTAAGTTAATAAAACTTCTTTAACGAACAGAAGTTAACATAAAGCCATAACTGCATAACGGCACTGCATTTAGAAGAATTCCGTAAGCTTATATTTAGGTATAAAGTCGATTTTTTTGTATATACGCATTTAGCAAGCGATATCGAAATGCTTCAAATCATTAGTTTAACATATTTAAGTTAATTAACCTTCTTTATCTTACTGAAGTTTACATAAAGCCATAACGGTATATCGGCAGTGCATTTGTGAGAATTTCGTAATCTTATATTTAGGTATATAGTCGATTTTTTGTATATTCACATTTAGCAATCGATACCGAAATGCCTCAAATCATTAGTTTAACATATTTAAGTTAATTAACCTTCTTTAACATATTGAAGTGGATATATAGCCATGGCGGCATAACGACAGTACATTTGGAAGAATTCCGTAATCTTATATTTAGGTATAAAGTCGATTTTCTTGTATATACACATTTAGCAATCGACATCGAAATGCCTCAAATCATTAGTTTAACATGTTTAAGTTCATTAACCCTCTTTATCTTACTGAAGTCTACAATCGCCTTAACGGCATAACGGCAGTGCATTTGGAAGAATTCCGTAATCTTATATTTAGGTATAAAGTCGATTTTCTTGTGTATACTCATTTAGCAATCGATATCGAAATGCTTCAAATCATTAGTTTAACATATTTAAGTTAATTAACCTTCTTTAACATATTGAAGTTGATATAAAGCCATGGCGGCATAACGACAGTACATTTAGAAGAATTCCGTAATCTTATATTTAGGTATAAGGAAGATTTTCTTGTATATATGCATTAAGCAATCGATATCGAAATGCTTCAAATAACTGATTTAACATATTTAAGTTAACAAACCTACTTTAACGCACTGAAGTTAACACAAAGCCATGGCGGCATAACGGCTTATTTTTAGGTTTAAATTCGATTTTTTTGCATATACACATTTAGCAATCGATATCGAAATGCTTCAAATCATTAGTTAAACATATTAAGTTAAAAAACATCTTTTAGCTTAATGAGGTCTACATAAAGCCTTAACGGTATAACGGCAGTGCATTTAGAAGAATTCCATAATGTTATAATTTTATATTTAGGTATAAAGTCGATTTTGTTGTATTTACACATTTAGCAGTCGATATCGAAATGCTTCAAACCATTAGTTTAACATATTTAAAATAATTACCTTCTTTAACGTATTGAAGTTGATACAAACCATGGCGGCATAACGGCAGTGCATGTAGAAGAATTCCCTAATCTTATATTTAAGTATAAAGTCGATTTTCTGGTATATATGCATTTAGAAATCGATATCGAAATGCTTCAAATCATAAGTTTAACATATTTAAGTTAACAAACCTACTTTAACGAACTGAAGTTGGCATAAATCCATGGCGGCATAACTGCAGTGCATTTAGAATAATTCCGTAATTTTATATTTAGGTATAAAGTCGATTTTCTTGTATATAAGCATTTAGCAATCGATATCGAAATGCTTCAAATCATTAGTTTAACATATTTAAGTTAATTAACCTTCTTTAACGTATTGAAGTTTACATAAAACCATAACGGTATAACGGCAGTGAATTTGGGAGAATTTCGTAATCTTATATTTAGGTATAAAGTCGATTTTGTTGTATATACACATTTAGCAATCGATATCGAAATGCCTCAAATCATTAGTTTAACATATTTAAGTTAATTAACCTTCTTTAACATATTGAAGTTGATATAAAGCCATGCCGGCATAACGGCAGTACATTTGGAAGAATTCCGTAATTTTATATTTAGGTATAAAGTCGATTTTCTTGTATATAAGCATTTAGTAATCGATATCGAAATGCTTCAAATCATTAGTTTAACATATTTAAGTTAATTAACCTTCTTTAACGTATTGAAGTTTACATAAAGCCATAACGGTATAACGGCAGTGAATTCGGGAGAATTTCGTAATCTTATATTTAGGTATAAAGTCGATTTTCTTGCATTTACACATTTAGCAGTCGATATCAAAATGCTTCAAATCATTAGTTTAACATATTTAAGTTAACAAACCTACTTTAACGAACTGAAGTTGGCATAAACCATGGCGGCATAACGCAGTGCATTTAGAAAATTCCGTAATTTTATATTTAGGTATAAAGTCGATTTTCTTGTATATAAGCATTTAGCAATCGATATCGAAATGCTTCAAATCATTAGTTTAACATATTTAAGTTAATTAACCTTCTTTAACGTATTGAAGTTTACATAAAACCATAACGGTATAACGGCAGTGAATTTGGAGAATTCCGTAATCTTATATTTAGGTATAAAGTCGATTTTGTTGTATATACACATTTAGCAATCGATATCGAAATGCCTCAAATCATTAGTTTAACATATTTAAGTTAATTAACCTTCTTTAACTATTGAAGTTGATATAAAGCCATGACGGCATAACGGCAGTGCATTTGGAAGAATTCCGTAATCTTATATTTAGGTATAAAGTCGATTTTCTTGTATATACGCATTTAGCAATCGATATCGAAATGCTTCAAATCATTAGTTTAACATATTTAAGTTAATTAACCTTCTTTAACGTATTGAAGTTTACATAAAGCCATAACGGTATAACGGCAGTGAATTCGGGAGAATTTCGTAATCTTATATTTAGGTATAAAGTCGATTTTCTTGTATATACACATTTAGCAATCGATATCGAAATGCTTCAAATCATTAGTTTAACATATTTAAGTTAATTAACCTTCTTTAACGTATTGAAGTTGACATAAAGCCATGGCGGCATAACAACAGTACATTTGGAAGAATTCCGTAATCTTATATTTAGGTATAAAGTCGATCTTCTTGTATATACACATTTAGCAATCGATATCGAAAAGCCTCAAATCCTTAGTTTAACATATTTAAGTTAATTAACCCTCTTTATCTTGCTGAAGTCTGCAAACGCCTTAACGGCATAACGGCAATGCATTTAGAAGAATTCCGTAATCTTATATTTAGGTATAAATTCGATTTTCTTGTATATACTCATTTAGCAATCGATATCGAAATGCTTCAAATCATTAGTTTAACATATTTAAGTTAATTAACCTTCTTTAACGTATTGAAGTTTACATAAAGCCATAACGGTATAACGGCAGTGAATTCGGGAGAATTTCGTAATCTTATATTTAGGTATAAAGTCGATTTTCTTGTATATACACATTTAGCAATCGATATCGAAATGCCTCAAATCATTAGTTTAACATATTTAAGTTAATTAACCTTCTTTAACTATTGAAGTTGACATAAAGCATGGCGGCATAACAACAGTACATTTGGAAGAATTCCTTAATCTTATATTTAGGTATAAAGTCGATCTTCTTGTATATACACATTTAGCAATCGATATCGAAAAGCCTCAAATCCTTAGTTTAACATATTTAAGTTAATTAACCCTCTTTATCTTGCTGAAGTCTGCAAACGCCTTAACGGCATAACGGCAATGCATTTAGAAGAATTCCGTAATCTTATATTTAGGTATAAATTCGATTTTCTTGTATATACTCATTTAGCAATCGATATCGAAATGCTTCAAATCATTAGTTTAACATATTTAAGTTAATTAACCTTCTTTAACGCACTGAAGTTAACATAAAGCCATGGCGGCATAACGGCAGTGCATTTAGAAGAATTCCGTAATATTATAGTTAGGTATTAAGTCGATTTTCTTGTATATACACATTTAGCAATCAATATCGAAATGCCTCAAATCATTAGTTTAACATATTTAAGTTAATTAACCTTCTTTATCTTACTGAAGTTTACATAAAGACATAACGGTATAACGGCAGTGAAGTTGAAGAGTTCCGTAATCCTATATTTAGGTATAAAGTCGCTTTTCTTGTATATTTTCATTTAGCAATCGATATCGAGATGCTTCAAATCATTAGTTTAACATATTTAAGTTAATAAACCTTCTTTAACTAACTGAAGTTGATATAAAGCCATAAAGGTATAACGGCAGTGCATTTGAAAAATTCCGTAATATTATATCTAGGTATAAAGTCAAATTTCTTGTATATACACATTTAGCAATCGATATCGAAATGCTTCAAATCATTAGTTTAACATATTAAAGTTAATTAACCATCTTAAACGTATTGAAGGTAAAATAAAGCCATGGCGCCATAACGACAGTAATTTGGAAGAATTCCGTAATCTTATATTTAGGTATAAAGTCGATTTTCTTGTATATACTCATTAAGCAATCGATATCGAAATGCTTCAAATCATTAGTTTAACATATTTAAGTTAACAAACCTACTTTAACGCACTGAAGTTGATATAAAACCATGTCGGCATAACGACAGTACATTTGGAAGAATTCCGTAATCTTATATTTAGGTATGAAGTCGATTTTCTTGTACATATGCATCTAGCAATCGATTTTGAAATGCTTCAAATCATTAGTTTAACATATTTAAGTTAACAAACCTACTTTAACGCACTGAAGTTTACACAAGGCCATGGCGGGATAACATCTTATATTTAGGTATAAATTCGATTTTTTTGTATATACACATTTAGCATCGATATCGAAATACTTCAAATCATTAGTTTAACATATTAAGTTAATAAACATTTTTAAGCTTAATGAGGTCTACATAAAGCCTTAACGGTATAACGGCAGTGCATTTAGAAGAACTTCGTAATGTTATAATTTTATATTTAGGTATAAAGTCGATTTTCTTGTATATACACATTTAGCAATCGATATCGAAATGCTTCAAATCATTAGTTTAACATATTTAAAATAATTAAACTTCTTTAACGTATTGAAGTTGATACAAACCTTGGCGGCATAACGACAGTAATTTGGAAGAATTCCGTAATCTTTTATTTAGGTATAAAGTCGATTTTCTTGTATATACACATTTAGCAATCGATATCGAAATGCTTCAAATCATTAGTTTAACATATTAAAGTTAATTAACCATCTTTAACATATTGAAGGTGAAATAAAGCCATGGCGCCATAACGACAGTAATTTGGAAGAATTCCGTAATCTTTTATTTAGGTATATAGTCGATTTCCTTGTATATTCACATTTAGCAACCGATATCGAAATGCTTCAAATAACAGGTTTAGCATATTTAGGTTAATTTACCTTCTTTATCTTACTGAAGTTTACATTAAGCCATAGCGGCATAACGGCAGTAAATTTGGGTGAATTCCGTAATCTTTTATTTAGGTATAAAATCGATTTTCTTGTATATACACATCTAGCAATCGATATAGAAATGCTTTAGCTCATTAGTTTAACATATTTAAGTTAATAAACCTTCTTTAACGATCTGAAGTGGGCATATAGCCATGGAGGCATAACGGCAGTGCATGTAGAAGAATTCCATAATCTTATAGTTAGGTATAAAGTCGATTTTTTTGTATATACATATTTAGCTATCGATATCGAAATGCTTCAAATCATTAGTTTAACATATTAAGTTAATAAACATGTTTTAGCTTACTGAAGTCTACATAAAGCCTTAACGGTATAACGGCAGTGCATTTAGAAGAATTCCGTAATGTTATAATTTTATATTTAGGTGTAAAGTCGATTTTCTTGCATTTACATATTTAGCAGTCGATATCAAAATGCTTCAAATCATTAGTTTAACATATTTAAATTAATTAACCTTCTTTAACGTATTGAAGTTGACATAGAGCCATGGCGGCATAACAACAGTACATTTGGAAGAATTCCTTAATCTTATATTTAGGTATAAAGTCGATTTTCTTGTGTATACACATTTAGCAATCGATATCGAAATGCTTCAAATCATTAGTTTAACATATTTAAGTTAATAAACCATCTTTAACTCACTGAAGTCTACATAAAGCCTTAACGGCATAACGGCAGTGCATTTAGAAGAAATCCGTAATCTTATATTTAGGTATTAAGTCGAATTTCCTGTAAATATGCATTTAGCAATCGATTCCGAAAATCTTCAATTCATTAGTTTAACATATTTAAGTTAATAAAGCTTCTTTAACGTATTGAAGGTGATATAAAGCCATGGCGACATAACGACAGTACATTTGGGAGAATTCCGTAATCTTATATTTAGGTATAAAGTCGATTTTCTTGTATATACTCATTTAGCAATCGATATCGAAATGCTTCAAATCATTAGTTTAACATATTTAAGTTAACAAACCTACTTTAACGCACTGAAGTTAACATAAAGCCATGGCGGCATAACGGCAGTGCATTTAGAAGAATTCCGTAATATTATAGTTAGGTATTAAGTCGATTTTCTTGTATATACACATTTAGCAATCAATATCGAAATGCCTCAAATCATTAGTTTAACATATTTAAGTTAATTAACCTTCTTTATCTTACTGAAGTTTACATAAAGACATAACGGTATAACGGCAGTGAAGTTGAAGAGTTCCGTAATCCTATATTTAGGTATAAAGTCGCTTTTCTTGTATATTTTCATTTAGCAATCGATATCGAGATGCTTCAAATCATTAGTTTAACATGTTTAAGTTAATAAACCTTCTTTAACTAACTGAAGTTGATATAAAGCCATAACGGTATAACGGCAGTGCATTTGAAAAATTCCGTAATATTATATCTAGGTATAAAGTCAATTTTCTTGCATATACACATTTAGCAATCGATACCGAAATGCTTCAAATCATTAGTTTAACATATTAAAGTTAATTAACCATCTTAAACGTATTGAAGGTGAAATAAAGCCATGGCGCCATAACGACAGTAATTTGGAAGAATTCCGTAATCTTATATTTAGGTATAAAGTCGATTTTCTTGTATATACTCATTTAGCAATCGATATCGAAATGCTTCAAATCATTAGTTTAACATATTTAAGTTAACAAACCTACTTTAACGCACTGAAGTTGATATAAAACCATGTCGGCATAACGACAGTACATTTGGAAGAATTCCGTAATCTTATATTTAGGTATGAAGTCGATTTTCTTGTACATATGCATCTAGCAATCGATTTTGAAATGCTTCAAATCATTAGTTTAACATATTTAAGTTAACAAACCTACTTTAACGCACTGAAGTTTACACAAGGCCATGGCGGGATAACATCTTATATTTAGGTATAAATTCGATTTTTTTGTATATACACATTTAGCATCGATATCGAAATACTTCAAATCATTAGTTTAACAAATTAAGTTAATATACATTTTTAAGCTTAATGAGGTCTACGTAAAGCCTTAACGGTATAACGGCAGTGCATTTAGAAGAACTTCGTAATGTTATAATTTTATATTTAGGTATAAAGTCGATTTTCTTGTATATACACATTTAGCAATCGATATCGAAATGCTTCAAATAATTAGTTTAACATATTTAAAATAATTAAACTTCTTTAACGTATTGAAGTTGATACAAACCTTGGCGGCATAACGACAGTACATTTGGAAGAATTCCGTAATCTTATATTTAGGTATAAAGTCGATTTTCTTGTATATACACATTTAGCAATCGATATCGAAATGCTTCAAATCATGAGTTTAACATATTAAAGTTAATTAACCATCTTAAACGTATTGAAGGTGAAATAAAGCCATGGCGCCATAACGACAGTAATTTGGAAGAATTCCGTAATCTTATATTTAGGTATAAAGTCGATTTTCTTGTATATATGCATTTAGAAATCGATATCGAAATTCTTCAAATCATAAGGTGAAATAAAGCCATGGCGCCATAACGACAGTATTTTGGAAGAATTCCGTAATCTTATATTTAGGTATAAAGTCGATTTTCTTATATATATGCATTTAGAAATAGATATCGAAATGCTTCAAATCATTTGTTTAACATATTTAAGTTAATTAACCATCTTTAACGTATTGAAGGTGAAATAAAGCCATGGCGCCATAACGACAGTAATTTAGAAGAATTCCGTAATCTTATATTTAGGTATAAAGTCGATTAAGCAATCGATATCGAAATGCTTCAAATAACTGGTTTCACATATTTAAGTTAATAAACCTTCTTTAACGCACTGAAGTTAACACAAAGCCATGGCGGCATAACGGCAGTGCATGTAGAAGAATTCCGTAATCTTATATTTAGGTATAAAGCCGATTTTTTTGTATATACACATTTAGCAATCGATATCGAAATGCTTCAAATCATTAGCTTAACATATTAAGTTAATAAACATTTTTTAGCTTAATGAGGTCTACATAGAGCCTTAACGGTATAACGGCAGTGCAGTTAGAAGAACTCCGTAATGTTATAATTTTATATTTAGGTATAAAGTCGATTTTGTTGTTTTTACACATTTAGCAGTCGATATCGAAATGCTTCAAACCATTAGTTTAACATATTTAAAATAATTAACCTTCTTTAACGTATTGAAGTTGATACAAACCATGGCGGCATAAAGACAGTACATTTGGAAGAATTCCGTAATCTTATATTTAGGTATAAAGTCGATTTTCTTGTATATACACATTTAGCAATCGATATCGAAATGCTTCAAATCATTAGTTTAACATATTAAAGTTAATTAACCATCTTTAACATAACGACAGTAATTGGGAAGAATTCCGTAATCTTTTATTTAGGTATATAGTCGATTTCCTTGTATATTCACATTTAGCAATCGATATCGAAATGCTTCAAATAACAGGTTTAGCATATTTAGGTTAATTTACCTTCTTTATCTTACTGAAGTTTACATTAAGCCATAGCGGCATAACGGCAGTAAATTTGGGTGAATTCCGTAATCTTCTATTTAGGTATAAAATCGATTTTCTTGTATATACACATCTAGCAATCGATATAGAAATGCTTTAGCTCATTAGTTTAACAAATTTAAGTTAATAAACCTTCTTTAACGATCTGAAGTGGGCATATAGCCATGGAGGCATAACGGCAGTGCATGTAGAAGAATTCCATAATCTTATATTTAGGTATAAAGTCGATTTTCTTGTATATAAATATTTAGCTATCGATATCGAAATGCTTCAAATCATTAGTTTAACATATTAAGTTAATAAACATGTTTTAGCTTACTGAAGTCTACATAAAGCCTTAACGGTATAACGGCAGTGCATTTAGAAGAATTCCGTAATGTTATAATTTTATATTTAGGTGTAAAGTCGATTTTCTTGCATTTACACATTTAGCAGTCGATATCAAAATGCTTCAAATCATTAGTTTAACATATTTAAATTAATTAACCTTCTTTAACGTATTGAAGTTGACATAGAGCCATGGCGGCATAACAACAGTACATTTGGAAGAATTCCTTAATCTTATATTTAGGTATAAAGTCGATTTTCTTGTGTATACACATTTAGCAATCGATATCGAAATGCTTCAAATCATTAGTTTAACATATTTAAGTTAATAAACCATCTTTAACTCACTGAAGTCTACAAAAAGCCTTAACGGCATAACGGCAGTGATTTAGAAGAACTCCGATATCTTATATTTAGGTATAAATTTGATTTTCTTGTATATACACATTTAGCCATCTATATCGAAATGTCTCAAATCATAAGTTTAACATATTTAAGTTAATAAACCTTCTTTAACGCACTGAAGTCTACATAAAGCCTTAACGGAATAACTGCACTGCATTTAGAAGAATTCCGTTATTTTATATTAAGGTATAAATTAGAATTTCTTGTATATATGCATTTAGAAATCGATATCGAAATGCTTCAAATCATTAGTTTAACAAATTTAAGTTAATTAACCTTCTTTAACGTATTGAAGTTGATATAAAGACATGGCGGCATAACGACAGTAATTTAGAAGAATTCCGTAATCTTATATTCAGGTATAAAGTCGATTTTGTTGTATATATGCATTTAGCAATCGATATCGAAATGCTTCAAATCATTAGTTTAACATATTTAAGTTTATTAACATTCTTTAACGTATTGAAGGTGATATAAAGCCATGGCGCCATAACGACAGTAATTTAGAAGAATTCCGTAATCTTATATTTAGGTATAAATTCGATTTTTTTGTATATACACATTTAGCAATCGCTATCGAAATGCTTCAAATCATTAGTTTAACAAATCTAGGTTAATTAACCTTCTTTAGCGTATTGAAGTTGATATAAATCCATGGCGGCATAACGACAGTACATTTGGAAGAATTCCGTAATCTTATATTTAGGTATAAAGTCGATTTTGTTGTTTAAACTCATTTAGCAATCGATATCGAAATGCTTCAAATCATTAGTTTAACATATTTAAGTTAACAAACCTACTTTAACGCACTGAAGTTAACACAAAGCCATGGCGGCATAACGGCAGTGCATGTAGAAGAATTCCGTAATCTTATATTTAGGTATAAATTCGATTTTTTTGTATATACTCATTTAGCAATCGATATCGAAATGCTTCAAATCATTAGTTTAACATATTTAAGTTAACAAACCTACTTTAACGCACTGAAGTTAACACAAAGCCATGGCGGCATAACGGCAGTGCATGTAGAAGAATTCCGTAATCTTATATTTAGGTATAGATTCGATTTTTTTGTATATATGCATTAAGCAATCGATTTCGAAAATCTTCAAATCATTAGTTTAACATATTTAAGTTAATTAACATTCTTTAACGTATTGAAGGTGATATAAAGCCATGGCGACATAACGACAGTACATTTGGAAGAATTCCGTAATCTTATATTTAGGTATAAAGTCGATTTTCTTGTATATACACATTTAGCAATCGATATCGAAATGCTTCAAATCATTAGTTTAACATATAAAAGTTAGTTAACCATCTTTAACATATTGAAGGTGAAATAAAGCCATGGCGGCATAACGACAGTACATTTGGAAGAATTCCGTAATCTTATATTTAGGTATAAAGTCGATTTTGTTGTATTTACACATTTAGCAGTCGATATCGAAATGCTTCAAGCCATTAGTTTAACATATTTAAAATAATTAACCTTCTTTAACGTATTGAAGTTTATACAAAAAATGGTGGCATAACGACAGTACATTTGGAAGAATTCCGTAATCTTATATTTAGGTATAAAGTCGATTTTCTTGTATATACGCATTTAGCAATCGATATCGAAATGCTTCAATTCATTACTTTAACATATTAAAGTTAATTAACCATCTTTAACATATTGAAGGTGAAATAAAGCCATGGCGCCATAACGACAGTAATTTGGAAGAATTCCGTAATCTTATATTTAGGTATAAAGTCGATTTTCTTGTATATATGCATTTAGAAATCGATATCGAAATGCTTCAAATCATTAGTTTAACATATTTAAGTTAATTAACCATCTTTAACGTATTGAAGGTGAAATAAAGCCATGGCGCCATAACGACAGTAATTTGGAAGAATTCCGTAATCTTATATTTAGGTATAAAGTCGATTTTCTTGTATATATGCCTTTAGAAATCGATATCGAAATGCTTCAAATCATTAGTTTAACATATTTAAGTTAATTAACCATCTTTAACGTATTGAAGGTGAAAAAAAGCCATGGCGCCATAACGACAGTAATTTGGAAGAATTCCGTATTCTTATATTTAGGTATAAAGTCGATTTTCTTGTATATATGCATTAAGCAATCGATATCGAAATTCTTCAAATAACTGGTTTAACATATTTTAGTTAATAAACCTTCTTTAACTAACTGAAGTTAACATAAGGCTTTTAGCACATTTAGCAATCGATATCGAAATGCTTCAAATCATTAGTTTGACATATTTAAGTTAAATTACCATCTTTAACCTACCGAAGGTGACATGAAGCCATGGCGGCATAACGACAGTGCATGTAGGAGAATTCCGTAATTTTATATTTAGGAATAAAATCGATTTTGTTGTATAAACACATTTA
>JAPZAG010002826.1:0-14039 GCA_027475135.1 Bactrocera correcta | reverse complement strand
TGAAGTTGATACAAAGCCATGGCGGCATAACGGCAGTACATTTTGAAGAATTCCGTAGTCTTATATTCAGGTATAAAGTCGATTTTCTTGTATATATGCATTAAGCAATCGATATCGAAATGCTTCAAATAACTGGTTTAACATTTTTAATTTAGTAAACCTTCTTTAACGAACTGAAGTTAATATAAATCCATAAGGGCATAACGGCATAACGGCAGTGCATTTAGAAGAATTACGTAATCTTATATTTAGGTATGAATTCGTTTTCTTGTATATACTCATTTAGCAATCGATATCGAAATGCTTCAAATCATTAGTTTAACATATTTAAGTTAATAAAGCTTCTTTAACGCCTGAAGTTAACATAAAGCCATGGCACCATAACGGCAGTGCATGTAGAAGAATTCCGTAATCTTATATTTAGGTAAAAAGTCGATTTTCTTGCATATACACATTTAGCAATCGATATCGAAATGCTTCAAATCATTAGTTTAACATATTTAAGTTAATAAACCTTCTTTAACGCACTGAAGTCTACATAAAGCGTTAACGGCATAACGGCAGTGCATTTAGAAAAATTCCGTTATCTTATATTTAGGTAAAATTCGATTTTCTTGTATATACATATTTGGCAAGCGATATCGAAATGCTTCAAATCATTAGTTTAACATATTTAAGTTAATTAACCTTCTTTAACTTATTGAAGTTGATATAAAGCCGTAACGACAGTACATTTGGAAGAATTCCGTGGTCTTTTATTTAGGTATAAAGTCGATTTTCTTGTATATATGCATTAAGCATTCGATATCGAAACGCTTCAAATAACTGGTTTAACATTTTTAAGTTAATAAACCTTCTTTAACGAATTTAAAGTTAATATAAAGCCATAACGGCATAACGGCAGTGCATTTAGAAGAATTACGTAATCTTCTATTTAGGTATGAATTCGATTTTCTTGTATATACACATTTAGCAATCGATATCGAAATGCTTCAAATCATTAGTTTAACATATTTAAGTTAAAAAACCTTCTTTAACGCACTTAAGTCTACATAAAGCCCTAACGGCATAACGGCAGTGCATTTAGAAAAAGTCCGTTATCTTATATTTAGGTATAAAGTCGATTTTCTTGTATATACACATTTAGCAATCGATACTTAAATGCTTCAAATCATTAGTTTAACATATTTAAGTTAATAAACCTTTTTTAACACACTGAAGTCTACATAAAGCCTTAACGGTATAACGGCAGTGCATTTAGAAGAATTCCGTAATGTTATAATTTTATATTTAGGTATAAAGTCGATTTTCTTGTATTTACACATTTAGCAGTTGATATCGAAATGATTCAAACCATTAGTTTAACATTTTTAAAAATAATTAAACTTCTTTAACGTATCGAAGTTGATACAAAGCCATGGCGGCAAAACGACAGTACATTTGGCAGAATTCCGTAATCTTATATTTAGGTATAAAGTCGATTTTCTTGAATATACACATTTAGCAATCGATATCGAAATGCTTCAAATCATTAGTTTAACATATTTAAGTTAATAAACCTTCTTTAACGCACTGAAGTCTACATAAAGCCTTGACGGTATAACTGCACTGCATTATGAAGAATTCCGTTATCTTATATTTAGGTATAAATTCGACTTTCTTGTATATATTCATTTAGCAAGCGATAGCAAAATGCTTCCAACCATCAGTTTAACATATTTAAAATAATTAACCTTCTTTAACGTATTGAAGTTGATACAAAGCCATGGCGGCATAATGACAGTACATTTGGAAGAATTCCGTAATCTTATATTTAGGTATAAAGTCGATTTTCTTGTATATACACATTTAGCAATCGATATCGAAATGCTTCAAATCATTAGTTTAACATATTTAAGTTAATAAACCTTCTTTAACGCACTGAAGTCTACATAAAGCGTTAACGGCATAACGGCAGTGCATTTAGAAAAATTCCGTTATATTATATTTAGGTATAAATTCGATTTTCTTGTATATACACATTTAGTAATCGATATCGAAATGCTTCAAATCATTAGTTTAACATATTTAAGTTAATAAACCTTCTTTAACGCATTTAAGTCTACATAAAGCCCTAACGGCATAACGGCAGTGCATTTAGAAAAAGTCCGTTATCTTATATTTAGGTATAAAGTCGATTTTCTTGTATATACAAATTAATTCCCGTAACGAGGGAATTTATAAAAAAATATATTTTTATATCCGCGAACGCGCGGATTAAAGAAAACGCTTGTAGTTCGCGTGGATTGCCAGATACAAATCTATCTTTATTTTTAAAATACTAGTATTTATACAATTTTGTTTTATTGACTTAAGGTTAAAGCTGAAGTTACATTTTTAGCTATGACAGCAATTTCCAGCAGAACGTTAAGCGTTCTGTTTTCTTTACAAATGTTATTGTTATGCCTTCTTGTGAGGGCGAGCGATATTGCTTTGATAAAAATGGATTATTGGAATCAGGACGGAAAAAGCATATTGAATTCTTAAATCATCAAAAACGTTAATAGTGTAATTGCAGAGTGCAAAGATACAATTTTGTTTACAGTTATGGTAAGGTTTCTATGCGGAGGCTATCGTTAACTCCCCCCTTCCAAAGATGAATCGTCCCCGATTCACTATTTTTTTGAGTTAATTTATGTATTTGATTTAAAAGAGCATTATATGTGACTTCTTGCAATTGCACATTTTCTTTTGGGTTTTGGGGAATTTCGCGAGATTTTTTTAATTTTAATATTATGTAAGAAAAGAAAAGTATTCCCAAGATTAAAATTATGTACCAAAAATATGAATGGACTGTGATATGCTTATTCCGTTCTGCTAAAATGTTTATATTATCTAATTTCAACAGTTTATTAGTTGTTTCAATATATTCAAAAATTTCAAAATTATTGATATGGTTATTTTTCAGATAATTCCAGATTTTTGTTTCTATATTTTCATAAGTTTGATTATTAATTACTGTATTATTTTCAAATGTAATTAAATATGTTCCAGTTAGTGTTTGATTGTTTACAATATTTTTTCCTGAAATTAATATTGCTCCTGGTTTTATTTCTTCAATTTTCAAGTTTTTCTCTTTTAGTTTTTTACATTTTCCTTGTTTTTTATTTAATATTTCTGACAAACATGTACTTTCTTTTTTTAATTTGCAATATGTTTTTGTAATTTCAGTTTTAAAATTTTTGTATATTAAAAAAATTATTATTACAATATGTTATGTTTTGATCAATTATAAGCTTACCATCTAATTGAGCTATGGCTCTTACATCGTAGTACTTACATGTTAGTTCTATTTTAGGATATTTAATATAAATTATTATTATGTTTTCTTTTTGGGCTATTTTAAATTTAGAGATGTCCATTAAATCTGTTATAGTCATAATACCGTGTTGGTAATATGTTATGTTTTTCAATTCATCATAATGTAAAATTGTTGGATTTAAAATCCCAATTTTACCAAAAGTTATTGTATTTATTAAATTTTGCAGTTCATGTGTAATATATTGGTTTCGTTTTCTTATTATTTTCCTGTTTATGGTATCGCCTTTAATATTATTTATTGTTTCATTTAAATTCTTTTATTATTTTAAAAATTTCTAAATTTGGGTTGTAAATTGCTTATTATTATTTATTATCAGTTCGTCCAATTTATTATTAATTTTTACAATGTCGTCATGGTCTGGTGTACCAGCTATCCATTTCCAAAGAGTTCCTAATTCATTTATCCCCCTTTTTTTGCCGAAAATTAGTTTGTTTTAATTGTTCTAATAAAGTTTTTATTATCAAAATTTCAGATTCTGTTTCCTGTGTAATAACTCCTAAGCTATCGTGTTTTTGTTCATTAATACTGTAAAAATTTCTATTTTCGTCTGCTATTATATTTTCAAAATAAGATAAATTAGTAATGTGGAATAGGTCCCCGTATTCTTCATAAATGGAAACATCTCCATTTTCGAAAAGTACGTAGTCTTGTCGAGTATAGTCTATAACATCAGCGGTTGCTGAGCTGATTAGTGCAGTCAAAATTAAAATGATCATATTGGAAACCTATAAAATTATGATTTTATATTATCTTTATGAATAATTCTGTTTCTATTATTAATTATTATGTTATTCCCCAAGTTTTCTTTAACTTGTTGTTTCTTATACCTAGGTTGTAATTTATTTCTCTCTCCTATTATATTTTCATAAATTATTTCTCCAGGGTGAAATGGGAAGCTTGTATTATTGCCTGAATACATTTGAGCAATTTTTTCTTTTACATGTCGCTCATTTAATTCTTCGAAACTATTCTCATCGGTAATATTGAGATTATTTATTTTTAAGATATTAATACCTCCTTTGTTTGTAGTATATTTTTTTATTTTATTGTCGGCATTATCTTCGACTGGCATCCTAGGATTTTCTTTTCCCAAGTAGTTTAAATTTCGTATTTTTATATTTTTATTTGGTTTTTCACGATTCTTTTTTTGTTTTATTTTGCCGGTAAAATCTTCGGCTGGCCGAGTAAAACTTCTTTGTTCCACAATAAATTTTTTATTTAATTTGCCGGTATTATCATCGGCTGGCGTTGTAGAACTTCTTTGTTCCACAATAAATTTTTTATTTAATTTGCCGGTATTATCGTCGGCTGGCGTTGTAGAACTTTTTTGTTCCACAATATATTTTTTATTTAATTTGCCGGTATTATCATCGGCTGGCGTTGTAGAACTTTTTCGTTCCACAATATATTTTTTATTTATACCGATATTTACCTCGGTTAAATGTGCAGAATCTTTTTGTTCCTCGATTTCTAAGTTTTCTCCTTTTTTATTTTCGAAATAAATGTTCATACTGTTTGCTTCATTTTTATTATTATTTTTTTTCCCTATAATTTATTTTCCTATTGGGCACGTCTATAAGTGCCTCAATTTTTTTAAGGAAATTGTATCCTAAAAGGAGATCCGATTCTAAACCTTCTATTTCGTAGAAAAATTTTCCCCGACCCCAAATATGGTTATTATATGGTAATGCTTTATTATGGAATAGCCGTTCACGGTTTTTATCCGTTTATAAATGGCTAGTTCCTTTTTGTTATTATAAACCTCAGGCTTAAAGTAGCAAGAGGTTGCTCCTGTATCGATTAGAGCCTTTAAACTTTTCTTTATTTTTGAGTCGTAGAGCTTTAGATAGGGGAGTTCATCCCCTCTTTGTCTAAAAAATGACTTTCATTCATGTTGTTTATCTTCTGGGTTTTCTCCTGTGGGCGAAAGCTATAATTGCTTTCCCTTGGTCGTTTTATTCCTTGGATGTTTCTATTTGGAATATACCTATTTGGTTGGTCCATATTGGCTTGATGGCTTGTAGTGGCCAATGGTTTTCCAAAATTTTGGTATTTATGGCTATTGTTTAGTTGGGGGTTTGGGTAATTTTCCCTTCGGTATGATCTAGACATAGATGGATCTATGTCCATTGGTTCTGGTTTTGGCATGTTGCTCCTCTGAGAAATCGTAAATTATTACTTGGATAAAACTGTTTAACTCTTGTCCTATCATTTTCAAAATTTTGTGCAAATCGAGCTCTCTGATTATTGGACTCTAATTCCTGAGCTTTGGCCAATGCGTCGGGCAAATCTTCCGGACAGAGGGAAAATATAATATCTCTTAATGGAGCGTTTAAACCCAGTTATAAATATTCTAAGAGCCTGGTCTCTATTCTTTTTATTCAATTCTTTTGTTATTGGTGCGGCCCCTCCATAAGTCATAATGGTTTTATTAATCATCAACGTTAGTTTTTTGTTAACTAAATTATAATATTCAATGACCGTCATTGAGCCTTGTCGTAGAACACTCATTTCTTGTTCTATGATATGTATCGGACGTTTGTCCGAATACGCAAAATCGAGACGCGCAATTATCGCGTCAAAATTTAACACAGTACCATGGTTGGTTAATGTGTCATTTGCTTCTAGTGTAATTTTGTTACGCAAAATCGTAAGGGCTGCGAAGTACTTTCGGCTACCTCTTACATATAAGCTCATAACGTTATGTGCGGCTTCGCGCCAGCTAACATAAGCGTTTATCCTTTCCCGAGAATTCCGGTAAGGATTTTATAACATCTAGTGACTCATGACATTGAATGTTGTCATTTATTATTTTCCCTCTGAAAATCTGTTACTCTGTGTGTTTCAATTTCAACTTGATTTTTTAATCTGTCAATTTCTTGCCTTAATGTAATATTGCTTTCCGCAATTAGGCGCGTAATTAAATCTACCGTTAATCCTGCCTCATTAGTCATGATTAATTATTATTATTTTTTTAGTTTAGAGAAAGAACTTTCTTATTATTTTATACTTGTATAATCTCTTCTAGGAAGAGATGCTCTTCTACTCTGGAGGGTCCTATTATGTAGGATTCGCAGAATTGAGCTAAGTTATGGGGGTCTTTTTATTTTGTTATGCGGCTGGTCGAGCCTTAATTTATATTTGTATAATCTCTTCTAGGAAGAGATGCTCTTCTATTCTGGAGGGTCCTTTTATGTAGGATTCGCAGAATTGAGCTAAGTTATGGAGGTCTTTTTATTTTGTTATGCGGCTGGTCGAGCCCTAATTTATATTTGTATAATCTCTTCTAGGAAGAGATGCTCTTCTATTCTGGAGGGTCCTTTTATGTAGGATTCGCAGAATTGAGCTAAGTTATGGAGGTCTTTTTATTTTGTTATGTGGCTGGTCGAGCCTTAATTTATATTTGTATTTTATCGCAGTTAATCGCAGAGTTTTTTTTATTTTAAGCTGGAGGGTCCCCCCGAAAGGGGGTGAATCGCAGCTTTAATTTATTTTATTATTGGTTGCACAAACTAGAAATTATGTTTTATTTTTTTTTTGGGGCACTTTTTCTCTTCGTGATCCCCACCGCAATTTTTACAATAGTATAATCTAATATACTTAGGTTTAGTTTGGGGGTTCCCCATAAATACATATATATATATATATATAATTTATAATTTTAACATATTTATTTCAATTTTAACTTACTAATATATATTCCGTCGCTGTCAATAAATTCCCGCTGATGATGCTGATAATAGTTGCTTTAGATACAGTAAGCTGGTCAATTCCATGAAAAATCGCACTAGGCTCGTTGTTGAAGCTAAGGGGGGTCATATGTATATTTGACGATGAGTGGTCTCCCTCCAAAATCCCTTTATTTTCTTGCTGTTCTCTGCTTCTGTTGCTTTTGTTGCCGCTATTTATTGTTCTTGTTGTTTTGTAATTATTTCTGCTACTGTTGTTGCCTCTGTTACTTAGTTGTTTTTGAGTTCTTGCTTTGTTTTTGTTGTTAGTGTTCTTAAGCACTTGCTTTGTTCTTGTTTTTTTTATAATTATTTCTGCTACTGTTGTTGCTTCCGTTTCTTAGTTGTTTTAGAGTTCTTGCTTTATCTGGTATTAATTCTTTTAATTGACCCTCTTTTTGTATTTGTTGGGGCGTGTTATCACTTTAATTATGTTTTGATTTTCACTTAAAATCTGGCTTTATAATTCATCAATTTTTAACTGAGATAAACAAGCAAAACGATCCGTTATTTTTAAATTTTTATTTGTGGTAAGCACTTTTTTTGAATTCATGCCCCACGTTGGGCGCCAATTAATTCCCGTAACGAGGGAATTTATAAAAAAATATATTTTTATATCCGCGAACGCGCGGATTAAAGAAAACGCTTGTAGTTCGCGTGGATTGCCAGATACAAATCTATCTTTATTTTTAAAATACTAGTATTTATACAATTTTTTTTTATTGACTTAAGGTTAAAGCTGAAGTTACATTTTTAGCTATGACAGCAATTTCCAGCAGAACGTTAAGCGTTCTGTTTTCTTTACAAATGTTATTGTTATGCCTTCTTGTGAGGGCGAGCGATATTGCTTTGATAAAAATGGATTATTGGAATCAGGACGGAAAAAGCATATTGAATTCTTAAATCATCAAAAAAGTTAATAGTGTAATTGCAGAGTGCAAAGATACAATTTTGTTTACAGTTATGGTAAGGTTTCTATGCGGAGGCTATCGTTAACTTACACATTTAGCAATCGATACCGAAATGCTTCAAATCCTAATAAACCTTCTTTAACACACTGAAGTCTACATAAAGCCTTAACGGTATAAAGGCAGTGCATTTAGAAGAATTCCGTAATGTTATAATTTTATATTTAGGTATAAAGTCGATTTTCTTGTATTTACACATTTAGCAGTTGATATCGAAATGATTCAAACCATTAGTTTAACATATTTAAAATTATTAAACTTCTTTAACGTATCGAAGTTGATACAAAGCCACGGCGGCATAACGACAGTACATTTTGAAGAATTCCGTAATCTTATATTTAGGTATAAAGTCGATTTTCTTGTATATACACATTAAGCAATCGATATCGAAATGCTTCAAATCATAGGTTTAAAATATTTAAGTTAATAAACCTTCTTTAACGCACTGAAGTCTACATAAAGCGTTAACGGCATAACGGCAGTGCATTTAGAAAAATTCCGTTATCTTATATTTAGGTATAAATTCGATTTTCTTGTATATACATATTTGGCAAGCGATATCGAAATGCTTCAAATCATTAGTTTAACATATTTAAGTTAATTAACCTTCTTTAACGTATTGAAGTCGATACAAAGCCATGAGGGCATAATGACAGTACAATTGGAAGAATTCCGTAATCTTATATTTAGGTATAAAGTCGATTTTCTTGCATATACACATTTAGCAATCGATATCGAAATTCTTCAAATCATTAGTTTAACATATTTAAGTTAATAAACCTTCTTTAACGCACTGAAGTCTACATAAAGCGTTAACGGCATAACGGCAGTGCATTTAGAAAAATTCCGTTATCTTATATTTAGGTATAAATTCGATTTTCTTGTATATACATATTTGGCAAGCGATATCGAAATGCTTCAAATCATTAGTTTAACATATTTAAGTTAATTAACCTTCTTTAACTTATTGAAGTTGATATAAAGCCATAACGACAGTACATTTGGAAGAATTCCGTAGTCTTATATTTAGGTATAAAGTCGATTTTCTTGTATATATGCATTAAGCATTCTATATCGAAACGCTTCAAATAACTGGTTTAACATATTTAAGTTAATAAACCTTCTTTAACGAACTTAAGTTAATATAAAGCCATAACGGCATAATGGCAGTGCATTTAGAAGAATTACGTAATCTTATATTTAGGTATGAATTCGATTTTCTTGTATATACACATTTAGCAACCGATATCGAAATGCTTCAAATCATTAGTTTAACATATTAAGTTAATAAACATATTTTAGCTTACTGAAGTCTACATAAAGCCTTAACGGTATAACGGCAGAGCATTTAGTAGAATTCCGTAATGTTATAATTTTATATTTAGGTGTAAAGTCGATTTTCTTGTATTTACACATTTAGCAGTCGATATCGAAATGCTTCAAACCATTAGTTTAACATATTTAAAATAATAAACCATCTTTAACGCATTGAAGTTGATACAAAGCCATGGCGGCATAACGACAGTACATTTAGAAGAATTCCGTAATCTTATATTTAGGTATAAAGTCGATTTTCTTGTATATACACATTTAGCAATCGATATCGAAATGCTTCAAATCATAAGTTTAAAATATTTAAGTTAATAAACCTTCTTTAACGCACTGAAGTCTATATAAAGCCTTGACGGTATAACTGCACTGCATTTAGAAGGATTCCGTTATCTTATATTTAGGTATAAATTCGACTTTCTTGTATATATTCATTTAGCAAGCGATAGCAACATGCTTCCAACCATCAGTTTAACATATTTAAAATAATTAACCTTTTTTAACGTATTGAAGTTGATACAAAGCAATGGCGGCATAATGACAGTACATTTGGAAGAATTCCGTAATCTTATATTTAGGTATAAAGTCGATTTTCTTGTATATACTCATTTAGCAATCGATATCGAAATGCTTCAAATCATAAGTTTAAAATATTTAAGTTAATAAACCTTCTTTAACGCACTGAAGTCTATATAAAGCCTTGACGGTATAACTGCACTGCATTTAGAAGGATTCCGTTATCTTATATTTAGGTATAAATTCGACTTTCTTGTATATATTCATTTAGCAAGCGATAGCAAAATGCTTCCAACCATCAGTTTAACATATTTAAAATAATTAACCTTTTTTAACGTATTGAAGTTGATACAAAGCAATGGCGGCATAATGACAGTACATTTGGAAGAATTCCGTAATCTTATATTTAGGTATAAAGTCGATTTTCTTGTATATACTCATTTAGCAATCGATATCGAAATGCTTCAAATCATTAGTTTAACATATTTAAGTTAATAAACCTTCTTTAACGCACTGAAGTCTACATAAAGCGTTAACGGCATAACGGCAGTGCATTTAGAAAAATTCCGTTATCTTATATTTAGGTATAAATTCGATTTTCTTGTATATACACATTTAGTAATCGATATCGAAATGCTTCAAATCATTAGTTTAACATATTTAAGTTAATAAACCTTCTTTAACACACTTAAGTCTACATAAAGCCCTAATGGCATAACGGCAGTGCATTTAGAAGAATTCCGTTATCTTATATTTAGGTATAAATTCGATTTTCTTGTATATACACATTTAGCAATCGATATCGAACTGCTTCAAATCATTAGTTTAACATATTTAAGTTAATAAACCTTCTTTAACTCACTGAAGTCTACATAAAGCCTTAACGGCATAACGGCAGTGCATTTAGAAGAATTCCGTAATCTTTTATTTAGGTATAAAATCGATTTTCTTGTATATACACATTTAGCAATCAATATTGAAATGCTTCAAATCATAAGTTTAACATATTAAGTTAATAAACATTTTTTAGCTAACTGAAGTCTTCATAAAGCCTTAGCGGTATAACGGCAGTGCATTTAGAAGAATTCCGTAATGTTATAATTTTATATTTAGGTGTAAAGTCGATTTTCTTGTTTTTACACATTTAGCAGTTGATATCGAAATGCTTCAAACCATTAGTTTAACATATTTAAAATAATTAACCTTCTTTAACGTATCGAAGTTGATACAAAGCCATGGCGGCATAACGGCAGTGCATTTAGAAACATTCCGTTATCTTATATTTAGGTATAAATTCGATTTTCTTGTATATACATATTTGGCAAGCGATATCGAAATGCTTCAGCTCATTAGTTTAAAATATTTAAGTTAATAAACCTTCTTTAACGATCTGAAGTGGGCATATAGCCATGGAGGCATAACTGCAGTGCACGTTGAAGAATTCCATAATCTTATATTTAGGTATAAAGTCAATTTTCTTGTATATACATATTTAGCTATCGATATCGAAATGCTTCAAATCATTAGTTTAACATATTAAGTTAATAAACAGTTTTTAGCACACTGAAGTCTACATAAAGCCTTAACGGTATAACGGCAGCGCATTTAGAAGAATTCCGTAATGTTATAATTTTATATTTAGGTATAAATTCGATTTTCTTGTATTTACACATTTAGCAGTCGATATGGAAATGCTTCAAACTATTAGTTTAACATATTTAAGTTAATTAACCTTCTTTAACGTATTGAAGTTGATAAAGAGCCATGGCGACATAACGACAGTACCTTTGGAAGAATTCCGTAGTCTTATATTTAGGTATAAAGTCGATTTTCTTGTATGTATGCATTAAGCAATCAATATCGAAATGCTTTAAACCATTAGTTTAACATATTTAAGTTAATAAACCTTCTTTAACTCACTGAAGTCTACATAAAGCCATAACGGCCTAAAGGCAGTGCATTTAGAAGAATTCCGTTACCTTATTTTTAGGTATAAATTCAATTTTCTTGTATATACACATTTAGCAATCGATATCGAAATGCTTCAACTCATTAGTTCAACATATTTAAATTAATAAACCTTCTTTTACGATCTGAAGTTGGCATAACGGCAGTGGATGTAGAAGAATTCCATAATCTTATATTTAGGTATAAAGTCGATTTTCTTTTATATACATATTTAGCTATCGATATCGAAATGCTTCAAATCATTTGTTTAACATATTAAGATAATAAACATTTTTTAGCTTACTAAAGTCTACATAAAGCCTTAACGGTATAACGGCAGTGCATTTAGAAGAATTCCGTAATGTTATAATTTTATATTTAGGTATAAGGTCGATTTTCTTGTATTTACACATTTAGCAGTCGATATCGAAATGATTCAAACCATTAGTTTAACATATTTAAAATAATTAAACTTCTTTAACGTATCGAAGTTGATACAAAGCCAGGGCGGCATAACGACAGTACATTTGGCAGAATTACGTAATCTTATATTTAGGTATAAAGTCGATTTTCTTGAATATACACATTTAGCAAGCGATATCGAAATGCTTCAAATCATTAGTTTAACATATTTAAGTTAATAAACCTTCTTTAACGCACTGAAGTCTACATAGAGCGTTAACGGCATAACGGCAGTGCATTTAGAAAAATTCAGTTACCTTATATTTAGGTATAAATTCGATTTTATTGTATATACACATTTAGCAAGCGATATCGAAATGCTTCAAGTCATTAGTTTAACATATTTAAGTTAATTAACCTTCTTTAACGTATTGAAGTTGATAAAGAGCCATGGCGGCATAACGACAGTACATTTGGAAGAATTCCGTAATCTTATATTCAGGTATAAAGTCGATTTTCTTGTATATATGCATTAAGCAATCGATATCGAAATGCTTCAAATAACTGGTTTAACATATTTAAGTTAATAAACCTTCTTTAACGCATTGAAGTCTACATAAAGCGTTAATGGCATAACGGCAGTGCATTTAGAAAAATTCCGTTATCTTATATTTAGGTATAAATTCGATTTTCTTGTATATACATATTTGGCAAGCGATATCGAAATGCTTCAGCTCATTAGTTTAACATATTTAAGTTAATAAACCTTCTTTAACGATCTGAAGTGGGCATATAGCCATGGAGGCATAACTGCAGTGCACGTAGAAGAATTCCATAATCTTATATTTAGGTATAAAGTCGATTTTCTTGTATATACATATTTAGCTATCGATATCGAAATGCTTCAAATCATTAGTTTAACATATTAAGTTAATAAACATTTTTTAGCTAACTGAAGTCTTCATAAAGCCTTAGCGGTATAACGGCAGTGCATTTAGAAGAATTCCGTAATGTTATAATTTTATATTTAGGTGTAAAGTCGAATTTCTTGTATTTACACATTTAGCAGTTGATATCGTAATGCTTCAAACCATTAGTTTAACATATGTATTTAAAATAATTAACCTTCTTTAACGTATCGAAATTGATACAAAGCCATAACGACAGTACATTTGGAAGAATTCGGTAGTCTTATATTTAGGTATAAAGTCGATTTTCTTGTATATATGCATTAAGCATTCGATATCGAAATGCTTCAAATCATTAGTTTAACATATTTAAGTTAATAAACCTTCTTTAACGCACTGAAGTCTACATAAAGCGTTAACGGCATAACGGCAGTGCATTTAGAAAAATTCCGTTATCTTATATTTAGGTATAAATTCGATTTTCTTGTATATACATATTTGGCAAGCGATATCGAAATGCTTCAAATCATTAGTTTAACATATTTAAGTTAATTAACCTTCTTTAACGTATTGAAGTTGATATAAAGCCTTAACGACAGTACATTTGGAAGAATTCCGTAGTCTTATATTTAGGTATAAAGTCGATTTTCTTGTATATATGCATTAAGCATTCGATATCGAAATGCTTCAAATAACTGGTTTAACATATTTAAGTTAATAAACCTTCTTTAACGAACTGAAGTTAATATAAAGATATAACGGTATAACGGCAGTGCATTTAGAAAAATTACGTAATCTTATATTAGGTATGAATTCGATTTTCTTGTATATATACATTTAGCAATCGATATCGAAATGCTTCAAATCATTAGTTTAACAT
>JAPZAG010000288.1:0-20037 GCA_027475135.1 Bactrocera correcta | reverse complement strand
TATCAAAACTAACCAATTTCGGATTAAAAAATGAAAATGTTTTGTTGTTTCTGAATAGGGAATCTTCGTAAAATACTGCCAATATTAAATTACAGTATGTACAACTCATATTGCCCGCTATAGATACGTCACCTTCAGGACAACGTTCAGACAGTAATATATAACTATACTGGTACTAGATCTTAGCTCTGACGTTTATAGCTTTTATTATAATTTACTTTTTATTTTTTGTAGAGATTTGTTATAAGACTTTTGCCTTAATAACAATGGTCCGTGAATATTTGAAGGCAACTCAAAATCCTGAATACTCAGAGATGGCAAAAAGTGCATTTAGTATTGGCATTGTCTGGTTTTGGATTGGAAGTGAGCATTTTTCGTCTGAAATTATGAAATGACTTATTCTTTTTCAACAGGAGTTTTAGTTTTGAAATTTTTATGGTGAAAAGAGTCCGCTTTGTTGTAATAAGAACTCCCACTCTGGAATACTACGATATTTGACAGTTTGATCGTCTGTTTCCGGGTAGTAAACATAAATCCAAGACCTATCGCCAGTAACAACACGTTTCATGACATACTGATAGTCGGAAAGCAATGTTTACTGCGAAGCAGTTTTTCGAAAAATTTTAGTAATTTTGAAAAGATTCGTATTTTCACTTTTCTTAGGTCCGAATGATCTTACAAAATGGTATTGGTGAGATTGTTAATATTTAGTCGTTTCTCAAGCACCAATTCTTTCATTTTATTGACTTGTTGATCACGTCAAAACGTTCTCGACCTTTTCTGAATAATGTGTACCAATCAAAAATACTTGATCGGGACAAATAAGTATCAAATGATTGTCTTTTCCAACACTCTAAAAATTTTGGCAACAAAAATTTGATTCCGCACAACCGTTTAGTAAACACTAACGGTTATTTTGATGTGACATTGGGAAAAGAAGTCTCTGACAGTCACACCAACCTAGAAATGAAATATTTCGACGAATGGGGTTTCGCGCAAAATTTAAATTGAAAAGTCTTACTATTTTTTGCCCATAGTAAAGGACATGAAAACCCATCATCATTTTTGGTTCTTCGGCTTCTCTGCGGCTAATTATTTTTTCATATTCTTCCGCAAGTTTTCGATGCGATTAAGTCAAGACTGTTTCAAGGCCACACCAACAGCTTCATCCCTTTTTCAGTAACAAAATTGCGAACCTGCGAAAAACCAGGTAGGCGATTGAAATTAGTTATGTATGAGATTGTAACAGTTAGTAGAACCGGAAAAAAAACTAAGGATGTTGGCCCTGTGACATGACGCCGAATCGTGTTGAAATATGATGATACAGTTCTTCGATGTATAGTATCAAATTAGTTTTCATTATAATTTTTTTTTTTTGCCTCATTGTTTGCTCGTCCTTTTAAATTAATCTTTGTAATTCATTTTTCAAATGAATCTACAGGCAGCACGCATTTTCCCAAAGGGTCAAACCCACTCAGCAGAATGCAGCGTTCTCCGAGGGCTTACGACTCCTCGTGGTATCAGATTTAAGTCTCCGGTCAGGCCTTGTAGCTTTTGCCTGTTGAGAAGCCATCCAACTCTTTGTCTACAGACATTTGTTGCTTGAACTTTAAATGTCTTTTCATTAAAAGGAATGAGTATTATAGCACTATTTCTGACAAGGCTATGCTTCATTTCATATTTCAAGAACATAGTGCATATTGGTTTTTAGTCGCTTCTTACTACATGCTTTGCTTTACCACGGGAAAGTTCTACCACTGCACTTAGGGCGAACCAAGTGGATACCGTTGGTTCAAAGATATTGAACTTGGGTTCATCCGAGATTATTGCAGTCTGTCACAATTCCACCGACCAATTTTTGTGCTCTTTCACCCATACAGAAGGCTGCATTTTCATACGTTTCTATAAAAGTTTTTGTTGCGGGATGTTGGCCGTTGAATCCTGCCTCTATGAGTCTTCGGCAGATAGTTGGTATATTCACGAATACGCCTGCCCCATTTCTAAGGTCTTTTTTAATGTCTGACGAAGATTTAAAGCGATCCAATAGACCTGACCTTCGGGTGAGCTTGTTTTGGGACTCCGTCTTTCGCATTTTTCCATAGCCTTTTTCCGGGCAAAGACGGTTCACGATTTTTTTAACGGTCTCTGACGTTTATCTAGGGATTTTGTTCAGCATTTATAAATTTTTTCGGGTATAATTCTAAATTCTATATTGACACCTGTTTGAGCCTACCATCTGACTTACCTGCCAATTCGATATCAACCGTCGTAAACCAAGAATATTTGCATTTGCATATTTCGAGCATTAATTATCAAAATATTTGGCAAATAATGCCAATCAATCGCAATAAAGATTAAAGTTTCGAAAAATTTCAACCACAACCAAATCCACACGCAAGAACAGCAGCTGCCTTCAGAGCTTTCTACATATGGCTTATCACTTGAAAGCAAAAAAAGGCACTTTGACAGAAATAAGCCGCAAAATTTAAGCCTTGTTAAACCTTGTAACCACTCAGCACTTAACCTTAACTTGATGTGCACATATAACTGATACTTATAAACTAAACACACATGTTTACATACACATTTGCATGAGCATTTAGAGCGCACACCTACGCCAATTTAACTTTCGAGTGCTGAGGGTATGAAAAAGGCAACCAGAAAAATTCACAAAAAAAAAACACAAAAATGTGGAACAATTGAAAGAACTTAAAACCTTACTTATAAGCATACAAGCAATTATACATACATACACGCATACTTGCAGATATGTGGGTGTGCGTGTTTAGTGTACCGTTAAGCTGCAGCCGGCACAGTTAAGTCTCACAAACACTCATTAATACGCCATTCAACATTTGAAATGACATTGAATAATGAAAAAGTTCACAGGCCATACGAAATGCACACACGCACTCACACAAACACCACCGTAACCAGCCAAAAAAAAAAAACCAAGTCGGGTATAGCGTGTGTTGTGAGTGGTTGCATGTGGCTCGAATGTAGGTGCACTTATTTCTGCTCGTATAACCGAAATGTCAGTCAGTCGCCAACAGAAGCAATCAAGCACACACCCACACATAAATATCGCACACAACCCCATACATGTATAGAACACATATGACTTGCTTGTGCTGGCATATGTTCGAGACAAGCACAATCAGTGAGACAGTGACAAGTTGAGGTACATCAATTTTTAACAAAGTACCACAAATCTGCTCTAAAACCGACCTATTCGCGTGCTTACGCACACACAGGCATTCAAACACTTAAATACACACACACATGTAAATGCGTAGTTTAATTTGTGTGAAGCTCACACAAGCAGTCAAGTTTCGGCCCACAAAACTGCCTCTATTTCAATGACATCTTCTACCTCACCTCGCACACACACCGAGACAATACACTCACATATATGCCTTCACATATACATAGGCACTAAGGCTCATATGCCGTTATTCAGCGCGCCCTGTGCACCTGAGACGAGCTAGTAGACCGTATGCCTAGTTAAGCCCTGTAATAAAAAACGTATAAATTGCCGCTTAACAACAACAACAACAACCACTACTTCTACTACCACAGTAATGAAAGCTAAAACTACACCTATACAATCACACGCATACCGCGAAATTGTGTGAGGACACGTGTAGCTGCGCACATAGCAAAGTGAAATTTGAATGCGACCAATAATGGCGCCGTTGTATGGCAATTTATTCAAGCCTACGATAGGTTACACGCTAAAAAGCTGAAAATTTCTCAAAATTCAATATTTTTGAAGAAATTCGTTTTTGCTGGTTATAAAGGTCACTTGGCAAAGTACAGTTTATGCATTGTGACAAAAATGTACCCCGAAATTGTAAATAAAACGCAAAATATTTAATTATTCACCAATATCAATTTTGTCGCCTTCAAAATAATCTCCACCAGATGTAATACGCTTATGCCAAAGATTTGTCCAGCGCTCGAAACACTTTTCGTAATCATTTTTAATAATGGCCTTCAGCGAGTTTTGTTTTATCTCTTCGATCGTCTGAAAAAGGGTTCTAAAACGATGATTTTTTACTTATAAGCATGTCAAACTCATAAACCCATGTCTCGTTGGCAGTTATAACTCTCTCCATTAATGTGGGATCGGAATTGACACAATCAAGCATGTCCAAAGAGACCTTTTTATGGTACTCTTTTTGAAAAAAATTCAGCTTTATCGGGACGAGTAGAGCTAAAACGCGTTTCATTCCCAAAATATTAACCAAAGTCATTTTAAGGGACTCGTAAGAGATGTCGAAGTGTCTTCCCATCTCTCTAATACTTGCCTGATCATTTTCAAGCACCATCTCGTTCACTTTTTTAATCAGTTTCCACCAGTTGAAGAAGTCGAAAATCGTCCAGAACGAGGCATGTCTTCAGCGATCTCTCGGCTGTCTTTGAAGACTTTATACCACTCTAAAACTAAACTACCGTTAGCCTTTTCCAACATTTGCAACGATTCCGTTTACGAAACTTCGTTAGGAATACATAATTTGAGAAAAATTCTTTGCTCGACATTTGTGCCGTACTGACTTAAGCTATACCATTCTTTCCATATTCCAGAGAGATTTCCATAGAGATTGTGCCAATACTTTAAGTGTATTCAAAAGAGATGAGAAGTAATATATTTGTTATGCACTCTGCAAAATACTTTCTACTTAATCTCACTATTCTAACACGATAAACTCTTAAACTCATGTTTCCGTTAATCACTGCTCAGAAATATGAAGTTTATTATTAAATCAGCATCATTCCAGTGCTTATCATTGAACACCACTCATAAACTCGGTCTCCGCACACAACTTCCAACTGTACTTAAATACTTTAACGCAATAAACTCGTGTTTAGCATTAAACACCGTTCACAACTCGATTTACAATTCCATATTTTAGTGTTTAGCAATAAACACTACTCACGAATGTAAAGTTTACCAAATATTTTCCCTTAATTACAGTTTTCGAGAAAAAATACTTACCAAAAATATGTCAGATTAAACCCAAGGTTCGATTAATTGTTATACTTCATCAACTACATCCAACTGAACAACAATTTTTTATCTACTTTGAAAATGGATCGAACGATGTAAATCAAAAACTTGTGTTTAGCCTCAAACACTGGCATCAGTCGACTTGTTGATATGAGCATTATTAGAGTTAGAATTAGAATGATCCGAAGATGATATAATCGAATAGAACTTGAACATTACTTTTGCTTTCGTCGCACTTTTGAACTTTTTGTGATACGAGTATTTTCTTTAATCTTCCCCCTATTAATAACCTGTTCTATAAATTTTAAGCTTTCTGTAATCGTTAGAAAACTTTTTTTAATAATTTTCTGGCAAAAAAACTACATTTTCAAGTTTTTAATGCAAGCATTCATTATCGCCTCCAGTAAGCTTTTCAGCTAATATTAGGTTGTCTTGTGGTATTTTTATTGAATCAATTCGTGTGGCACCTATACATCGAACTTCTTAGTGACTCCAAGCTTCTTCAAATGGTTTATAACGGTTTGATGACTACTATGCCGGTCTCTTTCGACCAATTCAGCGATTTAATCGCAATTTTCGACGACAGGCTTTCCGGAGCGTAGCGCATCTTCGACCACCTCTACACCAGAACGAATGGAAACTGTATCGGGTCCTGTGGCGGCTTGAGATGCATTTTTGCCTTTATCGTAGTAGTACTGTAAAATATGCCGTATTTTCTCTTTATTTGCTCCATGTTTGCAACGCTATAACTCACGAACGACTTAAAAGAAACGTCAATCAATCAAACAGGTGTTAGCGTGAAATGAGCTTTCCAAAAAGGTATAGCATGACCCGATGCGAGGAATAAAACTAGAAGTACGCGCTTTCAGCGCCAACTAGCGAAAATACGTCAAGACTTTTTTGACAACCTAATATAATACGAGTACAACTCAAATTTTAAGGGATTACATGGGTTTCCTCGGGTAAAAACAGCCTTTTTCAACAATATTCTTCTCATATAAAAAATGAAATAATTTTTTTTTTAATTTTCATTGTTACAAACATACACTAAACATTGTTAATTTTGGAAAAAAAAAATATTTTAAACTCGGCCAATGCGCCGACGTTTCCAGTGAGCCCTCGAAAAAAAAATGTCAACGCGTTGGCAGGATAACTTCTTATAGTATCATCTAAAGTGAAAAATGTATATGTGTTTTGGTTAAAACCTTAATTTAGAACTTGGAAGAAGGAAAATACGAAAACTGGATTTTTGGTACACATTTTTATAAGAAAAGATGAAAATTTCGTGACATTTTTTTCAAATAGTTGTAATCGAAAAATATCCTTCCTCGTAGCCTTTAGGAATTGTATTTCAAAGACCTGTGTAAAATTTCATGAAGGTCGGTGGAGTAGTTCTCGAAAAATCTTGCCAACCGACTTCAAAAATAAAGTTTCGAGAAAAACGCGTTTAAAAACGGCGCACTTAGCGTAGCTAGCCTCGAGCGCTAAAATTCTCTAAGCCGTATCTCCGAAACTATTACTCGGATCAACTTGAAAATTTAAGACAATATTTTAAAGGTGTTTTAGAACTCAATACGGTAATAAAAAATTTACCACTTAAACCAAATTTCACTTTTTATATTCTAAACTTTTGCTGGCATGGCTTTCAATGCCTTTAGCGAGTTTTGAGTTTTCTTTTTCGGTTGAACAGTTTTGTTGTAAATTAGCCTACATCTTGGCATCACTATTATTGTGTTTGATGAATGTGGAGTCCTCAGTGATAACGTAAGCAAGCATCTCTTTTACGATCTCTACTCACCGACGTCTTTTTAAAATATTTAGCTCGTTTGCTACGCTTTATACTTAAAACATTGATCAAAATGGTGTTGGGTGGTTGATCCATAAAAAATGTTGAAATCCTCTTCTGATCTTTTCATGCACTATTTTTCAACTTTTACGAAGTTATGATCACGACTTTCACTGAATGTGAATTGTGATTACCGTGAAACATTGGAAAATTACAAGCAACATCGTTTTTCAATTATTATCATGAAAATAAACGCCAGGCACAGCAATCTGGGAAAAACAATATATCGATCCAGTTTGCGTGCTCAGTCCGGGTCAAATTTGATCAGATGGTACATAAGTAAATTTTGCAGTAAAAGAGTGACAAAGTAGACGACCATGGTAGACCAGAGCCTATAACATTGTATCAATAGACGATGAAGTCTAAGTCAGAATGAACACAGTGACTGGGCAGGTATTTTGGGTACTCCAGGGGAGTGACATATACTGGTTTTAAAGCTTATCTATGTGACTCGACGTCGTTCACGTCGGGGGTGCTAACCTCTTTATGGCTATTGACTATGCTACAACCCGTTCTTAGCAACTTTTCGTTGAAAATTACCTCATCATTAGCTCTGCCTGCTATTCCTAGCAAATGCCCTAAATTTCCAAACCTTAAACCAAGAAAGACTATAGAATTTCAACAGTTAGACATTTTTGATTAAAGATTTTTCTTTTTATTCTATTTCCACTAATCCTTTGGAAAATTGCACGTGCATGTATTTACCGTTACTTAAAACAACTATTTTTATATTTCGCCAAGTTTAAAGTGTACAGAAGTTTATTACTATGTTATAAGTCGCCATAAGAGACTAAGTAAACCAAACCGCAGAAGAGAAAAGAATACCAAAACTTTTCTTTCAACACACACACACACAACTCGCACGTTTACTGTAAAGAAACCGCATAAGCTCACATATGCAAATATTGCACATATACAAACAATTTATCCTTAGAATAAAGGAAAGCGCAATTTCAACTTTTGTGCTCCGTCAAGCATTGGTGGAAGGAAGTGGTAAATGTGAGTGCAACGATACAGCAAAGCCCTTGTCGACATGCGATTTAGGCTGCGGGGAGGGCAGAGGGGATGAGAAAAGTTACCGTATACTTCTTGCAAAGTAATGCTAGCTAATATGCAAAGAAAAGTAGAAAACAAAACAAAAATTATGCATATTGTTTGCAACACGTTATGGAGATAGCAAACTAGTTTGCAGATGGCGCCAGAAAGTATGCAGTTGATGGGTCTACATAAGTGAAAAAGAAAAATGTGTTTTAGTACAAAGTTTATCTGTTGCGGATATTGCACAGCGGTAAGGTTACGTTAAGTTCAGTTGGTTGCCACAGGTAGCACAATATTCGAGAAGCCGATATTTTGACAACAGTCACTAGTCAGCCCACTAGTAGTCATGTGAGGTAGTCACTAACCTGCTGACATTGTCACAAATAAGATAAGAAGAGGTGCTACACACGACTTAATGAAGATCTTAAGAGCTTTTACAATTATTCAAGTATTGAACATTTTTGATTCAAAACATGGATAAACCAAAATTTTTTAAAAATTTTTCTAATGATCATTAACAAATTATAAACGTTGTTTTCCAAAACTTTTTACTTAGTTGTTTTTAATGATTATAAATTGTGCTAAAGCTTTTGAGAAGCTTTAAGCTTCTCAGAACGATTTTTAAATCAATGATATAAGTATACCCCACATTTTTCTTCTGAACTTTTTGAATGTATTTTTTAAGTTTATTTAAGTTTTTTTAAAACGATATTTTAAGTCAGAGATATAAGTATCCCCCATATTTTTTTTCCCAAACATTTCACATGAATATTTAAAAATTATACCAAAATGTTTAAGAAGCTATTAAAACTTGAGATTTGAAAAATTATTGTAAATTATATATTCCTTTTTGAGGAGCTTTTCAGCTTTGACCTTCAGAAAATAATTTTTTAAGCGTTTTAAAAAAAATTACAATACTTTCCAAAGAGCTTTTTTTCTTTTGTGTTTCATTCGTAAAGTTTTTACAAAGCTTATAGATTTTTATAAAACTTTCTCAGACTCAATATTTATACATAAATTTAAGTCCTCAATATTTTTCTTTTTATCAATATTATCAAATTGTATCAAAACTTTCTAAAAAGCTTTTACAATTTTTAGATTTGTAAAACGACAATAGTTGCTTTTTTTCTATTGTGTTTCATTCCAATTTTGTAGTAAACTTCTTAAAAAGCTTCTATATTTTTATAAAGCTTTTTCAGGCTCAATATTTATTTTAGTTATTAGGTCTCTCGGAAGACTTCCATCAACATCTTAACAATACTCAAACAATATTTAAACTTTAATAATGAACTCCAAAAAACCCCAGTAAACTCCAAAATACAAAATTCTCAAAAAAATACAATACTTTCGAGAAAGTTTTTCTTGGTACTGTGTTTCATACAAATAATATACGAAGCTTTTGGAAAAGTTTCCAAACTGTTTAAGGTTTTTCGGACTCAATAATAATATATATTTCAAAAACTAAAGTTTTCCGAAGGAACTTTTAATTTCAATACTATTTCATAAGAATTTAGAGATAATAATGTCTTTTTAAAAGCTTCCAGGTTTTCATAAAACTCGCTGTAAGCTTAATATTTGTGCAAATTCAATCACGTATCTCAGAAGATTACGGTTAACACTGATCGTCTTAAAGGAGCTTTTCCTACCAATTGTGTTTTATCTCATTTTTTATGACAAGCTTTTTGAAAAGCTTTAAGATTTGTTTTTCACTAAAAGTAAACAATTCAAACAAATGAATGATTTTTGACTCTGACGATCGTCATCTAAAAAAGAGAATATTTTAAAATCACTTTTTCATTCTTATAAACATTTTAAGAAGCTTTTAAACTTTTGGCTTTAAATAATTTATAATTCTAAACCATAATAAGAAGTTTAAAGTACTTATCAAAATAAAATTGCAGCGCAAACTGTAAGGTTCGATTATGTTCCACTCCTGAAGGTATGCTTCTATACTAACATCCCTAAACTTTGCTGAAATTTCTGTGCAACTTTAAACTTTAATAATTTAGTATTTACAAAAAATCACCTTCACTTCTCAAATAAAATCCACTGGATTATTTGCTTATCAAATATTTATGAATATGACAGGTTGCGCCTGAAAATTTACAAATATGCTTGGTTGAATTATTTATTTGCCAATTATTTGTGCATGCATTTTTAAAAGCCTTAATAACAACAAAAGCTGCTAACAAAATAATGTTGCGTTACTTAAATCTGCATAAAAACGTATGTATATGCGTGGACATATGCACGTAGCATATTATTAGGCGTTTAGCGAACATTAGTGATTCGTGCATTTCCGGGCAGGCAGATAGTTATTTTGGAGATATATTAAATTTCACATAAAGTGTTATGTAGGCACAAATGAATTGAATTATGAATCGAAACATTTGTATATTCTAAATTTTTTTATTTTATTGCCTACATCTAGGCGAGTATGAATAATAAATGAAATATATTGAAATTTTAGAAAGTCATACGAAGACTTGACTATACAGAAAGGGTTATAATATTTACACTATGCCATAATGTGTGTCAAATATGGGTGGAATCAGATCAATGGTTCCCTTAGCTACCATATACCTAATATAAAGATTTTCGAAATTCCAGGTGTCTTCATACCAAGTATATCGGCCCATATAAGTTATCTAAAAAATATGGAGAGATCGTATTTATCTTATAACGACTTTATAACAGTGCGCCAGACGTTCTTCCTTATCGCTCTATGGCGCCAATTGCATGGCCAGGTCCTTCTCTACCTGGTCTTTCCAACGGAGTGGAGATCTTCCTCTGCTTCTCCCGGCAGTTACGGCGTCGAATAACCTAGCCAACGTAGCCTCTGTCTCTTAGTGCGCCGAACTATGTAATGTCGTATATCTCGTACAGCTCATAGTACCATCGACTGTTGTCAATTCGCAAAGGACAACTCCGCATTTCCGCAGAACTTTTGTCTCGAAATTTTGTAACGCCGACAAATCAGATGTTGTCATCATCCATCCCTCTGCATCATAAAGCAGTTCGGGAATGTTTTGGGGGGCTTGATGTGTGATATTTGTTCTTTGAGAGAGGACTTTACTTACCAATTGCCTACTCAATCCGAAGTAGCACCTGTTGGCAAGAGTTATTCTGCTGACATTGTTGGTGGTGTTAATACTGGTTCCAAGATAGCCGAAACTATCTACGACTTCGAAGTTATGAGCCAATAGTAAGATGCGTGTCAAGTCGCTAGTGCACGACTGTTTGTTTGATGACAGGAGATATTTCTTCTTTTCCTCGTTCACTACCAGACCCATTTGCTTCGCTTTTTGTCCAACCCTGAGAAAGCTAAGCTATTGGCGTGGTTGTTATGGTCAATGATGTCGATATCATCGGCGCACGCCTGCAGTAAAAGGTTTTACCTTCCTTTTTGTAAAAGTTGTCATATGTAGAAGCTCACGCAAGTGAGGAAAATTCTCTGAGCACCAGTCACTTGAGATTGGCCAGAAATTATTCTTTTACTTATGGCTCAAGCAGCTCACGACTTCTGGTCTTAGACCAAGTATCCTTCTGTTAGCCGAAAAACATCTATTTGAAGGCGATCTAAAGTGAGAAAGCGAAACATCCCTATCCAGGTTTGTGTTCTGGGTTTGGGACCCGCCACGTAAAAAACCCTACTATTGAAAAGGAAATAAAAGCATTGGATAAGTGGTTCTCTTTTGATGTCGACCCTGCAAACGTGTTAAGAATTATGATTTCAGGAAATGCACCTGGAATGTCCGGTTCCTTAATTGTGAAGGTGTGGTGCCCAGCTGGTTAATCTCCATGTTAGAGTAAAGATTGACATCACCGCCGTCCAAGAAATGCGAAGGACGGGACAAGGACTGAGACAAATAGATCCGTAGGTGGCATTTACTACAATTTCCATGTAAAGGAGCGCAAATTCGGTGTGGGATTCGTGGTGGGAGAGAGATTCCATCGCCAAGTAATTAAATCTGTCAGCTACGCAAAAATCTAACAGATTCCTTCATTTCCGTGGCTTTGGAGACATTCTTTGATATTTTAAGAGGAGCTGAATCCGGTCGCCTTTCAAACATTAATAAAGTGCCACATAAATTTGCTAAGCGCAGACTTTTACTAAACAGGAATGCACTGGTAACAATACAGTCCCATTTCTATTTATTTCATAATAAGACTTAGTAAATGCTCTATTGCCTCTTTCCACCAAATAACCGCTAACAAATGTTTTGTCTAAGCATACATTTAGCTGCTTAAATTAAATTTGTAGAAAATCATGTTATATCTGGTAGATAGATATGCACACACCTCTGTTCATATTTATCATTGACTGCTAACAGTATATCATCATATGTTGCAAGAACTGCAATCACTGTGAGAATTTACTGAAATGTTAAATCTCCTAAAAGTATGCAGCGCGCATTTTTGCACGTCAAGTTAAAATTGAAATTCCGCAAATGAAATACGAAAATTCGCACCAAAAGGAAATGGACTTTCCTCTAGAGTTTAGGGAACTAAAAATGAGTTAGAAGCGTAAAACCAAGGCCAAGTAAAAAAGTATGCAATGAACAAGTCATATACGTTGTAGAATAGACTGCAGCTGCGCCTGCAAGTATGTTGAGTTAAATGCAAAATACAAAATAAATCACACTGACAATGCAGTGCGAAAGAAAATTTGTGCATAGAACAAATCAAGCGGAATACCAACAAAACAAAAAGCGGCAAATACAAGTAGACCGAAAAACTGTAAAGCACAATTGAATACATATGTATATGTATGAAACATATGTGTACCATATACATGTATGTACATAGGTAAGCATTTAGGCGCATATAAACAGCAGTTGGTAGTCACAAGCATCGCTGCACTTAAATTTCCGTGTACCAAAGTAGGAGCCGCTTAAAATACCATATTTACTCACCAGCATAAATGCTCTCCCACATATGTATATACCTATAAAGTATATAGATGGAATATAAACACTCGCAAACATGCATACCTTCGCAATATAGTCATCTACAATTTGCGAATATTGTAGTCAATTGATTTTCCTTTTACCCGCCATAGTTTTAATACCCTGAACAGAGTATATGAAGAAAAACTTTTTTATTTGACAAGATATCTACACGAAACTTGCCTTAGATTATGCTCCAAAGCAAATCTACAATCTCTTCGAAGAAATTGTTTAAATCGGATTATTATAGCTTACACCTTCCATTCATACTGATGGATCAAAATCAAGGCCTTGTATAGAAAACTTTTTTATTAAAGAAGATATCTTCACGAAACTTGGCTCAGATTATGATCCAAAGCAAAACTAAAATCTCCAAGGAAATTGCTCAAATTGTATAACTATAGCTTATAGCTGATCGTTCAAAATCAAACCCTTGTACGGAAAACGTTTTCATTTGAACATTTATCTTCACGAATTTTTACAGAAAATATTTTTCAACACAATGCTATAATCTCTAAATAAATGGTTCAGATCGTATCACTATAGCTTATAGCTGCCATACGAACGCACCGATTAAAATCAAATTCTATTTTATTTCTGAAGGGTATTAAAGTTTGGGTACCACCGAAAATTACTTTTTTCTTATTTTTTATTTACTGTTATTCACTGCCACAATGGCGGCATATTCGTCTATGCCTTGTTAGTTTTTGTTCTGCATTTCGTTTTGTGCTATTTTTCATTTAACCGCATTTTTCAATGTCCCAAAAAATGTTTGGAGAAAATGTTCACGGTAGGGCGTATACATATTTACAAACTTATAAACTTAAATATTTACCTCAGCATATATTTGAAAATGTTTTTCAGCCCCACTGTACTTTAAAAGTTCCGTCAATATCAAATACTCGATATGAATGAGTTCACCTAAATAAAGTAAAATATTTCTACCACATGTGGGTATTAAAAAATGAGCTAAACTCGTGTTGAATAATGGTTGCAGCCAGCGCACTCACAGCAGTACGCCACGGCAAATAGTTTAAGCTACCAGAAAGTGGATTACAAATAAAAATAAAAAAAAATTCTGGGAAAAATTTGGGATTGGGTATTACCAACTTGCTGAAACAATAAATAGAAAAAGTTGCCCATCTAATTTTGGTTTTAATTGAGTTTAGTGTTAGAGTAGATGTGTAATGTCTACCTCGGCGACAAAATGACTTTTTAAATAGCAATGCCGAAACTCGGATACTCCTAAAGCATTCCAAGAGCGAAACTATCTCAACAAAATGATATTTGTAAGTCTAAGTGCTTGGGCCTCCAGAGGAAAACAAGCTAGATCTTGCACATGTTACTGCCGTGACTTTGATACCTCTTACGTGTTCCGACAACGGAAATGCGTGAAATGTTTGGCGCTAAAGGCTTAGGTCTTCCAAGAAAACAAAATAACTTCTCCAAAAATGGGACTTTAAAACGCTTGTTCTAAGTTGTTCAGTCAGGTATTTTAAGAAATAATGGGATACTGTTTGGTCTTGAGCTGCGAAATTGGACAAAAAGATTAATGCTGATGCTATGCTCATGAGTAAACGAACTAATTAAGGGTAGAAGAAGGAACTATTACTAGTGTTTCTTGCGTTTCCGATAATTCGTTTTGGGGGAGTTTACTTTTCTTCTGGGAGTGTTTAGTTTGCTGTTTTCTGGGGATGTTCCGATTGTTTCCTTTTCAGGAAACTTTTGCATTTCTTTACTATCAATTTTTGGCACTTGAGATCCTTTTCAACAACTGGAGTGCCAGCAGCTTGATCTTTGACAATCTTTCCTTGTCCCCACCTCTTATGATTACTGAGATATTTCAAACACTGGTCTGGTCCTCAGGTCTGGTGTTTCAAATATTGACTGCTTCACATTTACGTTTTTGATTCTGAGTCGATCTTTATCGGCTACTTAAGAACATTCCTACCAAGACTGGGGTGAATTATGTTAAGTTAAAAGTTCGATTTAACAGTGAGTCCCACTTGGGCAGCTTATAGAACACAGTTTTGATAGTTAACGTCAAAGATCCATCCATACCTGCCAATTGAGCAGTGACCAGTAAGAACCCCAATAACTGCGGTAAGGTGAATCTTATTCAGAGCGAATAGTACTGCGGATGCCCTGCGTTCTGTATAAGGTCAGAAGGATCTCACAGCCGCACAGGAGCTATTTTTTGACCAGTATTTGTTAGGTTTGCGCGAATATCAGAAATCCAGCGTCAGAACGCATAAGGATGACGGCGAACCAACAAGTTCATCTCGATGTTTCCCTCTCTTTCGAACTTGTCGACTTTGCCGTGTTCAACGATTTTGCTACGACCAAGCACACAAATAAGTATCATAATGAAGTGACGTGATCCAAGCGATAGTGAGGTCACTCACTCCTTAACTAACTTTGAGAGCACATTGAACGAGCTCAAAACAAGTATTGCCTCTCTGCTGTCGGATTGAATGCTCACTTATCTGAATGTAGCTGCACTTCTAGCAATACATCCACTATTTCTGTAATGACAGCTACCTGTATTTAAAAAACGCTATAGTGATCCGATAAATTTAAACTATGCTCGAGAAAGAGCTCCCAAAAAAGCTTTCCTTTTAACCATCCTTTTGAGTTTAGATCAATCTATGAGAAAACTCATCGTGTCTCTTCCCCCGCAGCTTCGCACCATCCGTATGTCTCTCGTCGGTATGTGAAAAGTAAAAAAAATATCAGGGATAGTCTATGTGACGCAGTGTCTATTATAGTCTGTTTTTTTAGTAATTTCTAAATACTTTTTGAAGAATCCTCAGTACATAAATGGATTTTTAGCAAAAAGGACGTTGAGAACTGTCGCGATAAAAAAATGTTGGCTGGCTCGTCTTAGCTTTTCTTACGTGCAAGGAATTGCAAACAGTAAATCAAATGTATGCATTTTTTTCCTTGAAAAAAAGTCTGAAACTTATTTCTACAGTTTTCTGGCCTATATGATTGCTTTAAAAATGGTTAAATCATGCCAGACCAAATCAATTTTTCTCCCATTTGCTTTCCATACTCTTCTTTATACGAATAATAGTCGCGGCAAAATAGACCTCATCCATAGCAGAGATCATTCACGATATTTTTAACTAGAATAGCTTCAGTGAAGCCTTACTTCATTGAGTCTCTGATCTGTCAGCAATTCGTAAGGAAACAAAAACCACACAGCATGAAGAAGAGGTAATTGTAATTTCTTAACCCAAGAATGAAATTAAATTTTACGAAAAAATTAAGAATATTGAAAATTATGCGACCAAAGAAGGTCAAAATGGAAAAATTTATTAAGGTTTCGTATAGAATATGGAAAAATAATACGAAAAACTGCGCTGATTGCGCTAAAAAAATCATGTTAAGTGGTGGACCACACGCAGATGTGTGAATATTAAATATATTTATGTATACGCCAGGCAGTATATTCCAGTTAACCACATACATATGTATATATAGAACTTTGTGCAAGCCGAATGAAAAGCTCACCATGACTTTTATACAACTACAATATCACACATACAAATTTCTTTATATATACAGTTATATAACTACATATACGCTACGCATGCACGCGTCTATTTGCAGCAAGTGCGTGTGATAAGTGGCAAATAATGGCCTTGAATTGTGCTGGTGGCAACAACACGCACAAGTAGCTGCCAACAAAACAAAAAACCTCAAACGAATGAAGGATTTTAAAAGTGTGAAAAGAAAGTGTTATGTATAGCGGGAAGAACTAACACACAAGTGTTGAGTAAAGTATGTCATGTCTTAGCATACATTAAGGCGCAAGTGGAATTTCACTGTAAAAAGCTAAGTCTTTCAAAAGTATTAAGCTAAGATATACATGCAAAAATATCTATTTAATATATATGTATGTGTAAAGCTCAGCTACTTTTTACAAAAGATTGCAAAGCAATGTGATTGAAAAGAATTTTGTAGGAAATGTCAGACACTAGCATAACTTTGCGTTATAAGTGAGTGATTAGTTAGCCTCCTTCAGCGTTGGCTTACAGTTTTGGAAATTACGTTAAATAAACAGTTAGTTTCTACAAGCTTTTTTACAAGCTATAATAAATTAAAAGCATTAAGCAGCGATTTTTCTCGTACTTTGAGGTTGACTGTGCTCAACATGGCGTATGAGTAATCACTCAAACGTACTGGCTGCCTTTTTTTGAAACAAGGCTAAAGAATATTGAAAAAAACACTGAAAATAGTATGACAACAACTGCTTTAGTTAAAATAATAATATTAATAAAAAGTTTGTGTTGGTTAAGACAACAACAACTACTGTGAAAATAATGAAATATTAATGAAATTAAGAGTAATATGAGAAATGAATGCATTTCAGGCCTTAAAAGGCACTGTAAGTTTACCGATGATTTCACCGGCTCACAAAGCAAGTCGGACCGTTTTTTTTTCTGGATGGAATGGCAGCTCTTGAATCTCTTAAAATTGCTCTTCGTCCCAAATGCGGAAATTTTGCTTTTTTACATACCCATTGAGCCAGAAATGGGCCTCGATTTATACGTAGTATGAGTTCGAAAGTGAAGAGTTGTGGACTCTATGGGTGTTTCAAGATAAGTCAAATCCAACAAATACAAACAGAGAGTTGCCTGTTTTTTTTTTTAACTGCACATGTCGGAATCATATCACTGGAACAAAGCAGAACAGAAAATTCTAAGTGATACACAATAACTTTTTTGTCAGTTGTCTTTCAATGAATTAGAAAAACGAACCGCTGAAGACGCATCACTCTTCAAAATGACAATGCGAGTTCTCAACTTTTTGCAAGACCTAAAGAGGCGGTTGATGCCTTCAAAATGCATGTTTTGGGGATACTTGAATCAAAAGTTCTTCAAGTATTGGTTCAAATATAAAAGGCAACCTACGTACGAAGGCTGCTATATATATTTCTGGTCTAATAATGAAAATAGAAATATTTATCAACGAAAATGGTTTTATTGTTTTTCAAAAATATTCTTATACACTTTTGCAAGCGCTCAAACCAATTTTTTAAGCACTTTTTCCACTCCGATTGAGACACCTCCAAAACATGGTTTTTGAATGCTTCAAAAGCATCTTCTGGCGACGAAAATCGTTAACCACGCATTATTTTCTTGATGTGTGGAAATAAAAAGAAGTCATCGGGTGCCAAGTCAGGGCTGTACGGCGGATGACCCATCAATTCGACGTTTTGGCCGGTCAAAAAGGCGCTGGGTTTTAGCCGATGTGTGAGAGCTTGCATTGTCATGGTTCACAATGATAAGATTTCTCTTGTTCGTTTTTCGAATTTCTCCGAAGACTTCAGGCAAACAAATGGTGGTGTACCACTCAGAATTGACCGTTCTACGTTGCTCAAGCGGAACAGTCACCACATGACCAGTTTTGCCGAAGAAACAGGCGACTATTTGCTTCGAAGTGCTTCTTCCACGAACAACTTTCGTTGGATTTGGCTCGTCTTGGAAGACGGTCGATTGCTGTTTTGTTTCGGGCTCATACGCATAGATCCATGGTTCGTCACCTGTGACGATCTTATAAACGTCTTTTGAAACACCGCGATCGTATTTTTTCAGCATTTCCAATTTCCACCAATCCACACGAGGCTTTTTTTTAGCGATTGTCAAATTGTGCAGGATCCAACGAGAACAAACCTTTTTTACGGCCAGGTGTCCATGCAATATCGAATGTATGCTGGTGGGAGAAATGCATAAGCATGCCTCTATCTGAAGGTATGCTACAAGACGGTTTTGCATTATCAGTTCACGTACGGCATCGATGTTTTATGGCACAACGGCTGTTTTTGGACGACCTTCACGGAATTCGTCTTTGAGCGAGCGTCGGCCACGATTGAATTCGTTGTACCAGTTTTTCACAGTGCTATAGGATGGTGCTTCATAGCCATACAAAGACTTTAGTTCATCGATGCACTCTTGTCGTGATAATCCACGTCGAAAGTTGTGAAAAATGATCGCACGAAAATGTTCACGAGTTAATTCCATTTTTTGGCCGACATGAATTTTTTAATTCCCTGTAAATAAAACAATTCACGATTAAATGACAAAACGTACTGAGTGATTTATGCTAAAAAATGTCAAACTTTCCAATGGAAATGTCAGATTGCACCTGGCAACACTTAGTGTTGCCTAGGCCAAAAATATATATAGAAGCCCTCGTAGTCATTAATAATAAATTATCAAAATCAAACGCATTTTAATAAAGTCCATAAAATTCTGCAAGATAACATTTTAATTCATATAAACCCTTATATAATAATATAATTGCTTAATATGAAGCAATAGAAATCCTATTTAGAAGTTCCGAAGCAGTAGTCTTCTTTTGGTGCATTCTACATGAACTATTTTAAAAGAATCAACTGACTGAAAATTTCAAAATACAGCTTGACAGAAATCTATATTTTCGGTCCTAACATTAGTCTTAAAATGTTTCAATAACTAAATTTAATAGAGAATATGCAAGTTTTGTACCTTTCTGTTAAATTAGTGCGCTGTATAATTTTGAGAATCGTTATGGGTCACACTTAGAGTGACCGCTAAGAAGGTAATTTTTGATATATTAATTTGTAACAATTTATTCGCCCAAGCTTTCTTAAAAGTGGACAGAGGAAAGAATTCCCAACACTTCACATACAAGCGCCAGTTGCTAATAGGTGGTTACAACCTCACTGGGTTTAAAAGCGTATCAACCTTCCGAGAGGAAAATTCAGCTACCTTTTGGCATCTTACACTGAGCACAATTCCGATAATCAGGGAAAACTGTCAACATAACCTTGATTTTTGACCTCCTTTGACGTAGTTTTTTCGGCTTCGGCTCACCTTTGCCATATTCGGCCAATGAATGTTACCGTGGTTTGTCGTCAACGCGTTCTCTACCCTCTTTGAATAATTTGTAGCAAAAAAAAAACAACGCTTGCTCGTGACAAACAATTATTACCGAAGGTTTTTTCCAACATTCTAAATGTTTCAGCACTAGAAATTTGATTCCGCACACAAAATTCAATGGAACTGGAAAATTCTTTGCTGAATAATATCTCGCATAGTAAAGATCGCCAAATGCACTTTAGGAGCTTCAGAAAGACAAACGTATACTAAAAACTATTGATTATTTTGATGTGACCTTTGTCACAGATGTTACTGACAGTCACA
>JAPZAG010002825.1:0-14049 GCA_027475135.1 Bactrocera correcta | reverse complement strand
TTCTCCATATAATCCGGAAGAATATTAATGTGATATCACACGATCTTGGTGACCAATCGACCTGCCCAAAACATGAAATTTTCTGCTCACCGAAATATTCCTTCAACAAATCAATTGATTGATGCGATGTGTGTGAAGTGGCGCCATCTTGTTGACACTAAACTTCGCTGAGATCACGAGCTTCAATTTTGAGGCATCAAATAGTCGGTTATCATGGAGCCATAATGGTCGCCATTGACGGTTACATTCTCTCGCGTAATCTGTCAAAAGAGACTATTGAAAAAATTATTTCCACTTGGATGACCCTTTATATCTTCCAAATACTTTAACCATTGGCTGATGACATGTAAACTTAATCATAATTCTGACTTTTTATGGAACCTTCCATATATTTTTCTTTTCACGATGGTGAACTAACCCACAGCATTGGCATTAAGTATCAAGCTGTGAAACACATACACAATTATAACAATTTAGTTTCGGAACCAACGATTATTTAACAATCATTTTTCATAAGCGACGTGGTAAGCGTTCTCTGAAAAAAGCTCCCTTAATACCACAAGATACATGGCATTGAAAGTAAAAGCAATTCAAAGGGAATGAGGGAACAACCATAGAAAACACAAAATTTCAGCTAATTCAGCTTTGAAATAACCACATAAACTTTGTCGGAATCGAAATTCTGTAACGTGATAATAAATGACCACAACGGAACCTTTTGCATATCTCACCCACCCGTTCCCACCAATTTTCGATGTCCCAGTGCAGCATTTCAGCTGGAATTTCGGCTATAGGGCGCTGAATGTTGTCTTCGAGCTTCTCGAGCATTGCTGATTGATTGACGTAAACCTTTGATTTAACATAACCCCTCGAGAATATAATCTAGAGGCGTTAAATAAAATGATCTTGCAAGAATATGACTAGACCATTTCTTTAAATTACCCCCAAACTTTTCACACAATGTGTCCATGTGTAGACGAAAAATTATCACAATCCGCACCAAACGGACACTTTTTGGGGATGCATTTGCGTTTCCTGAACCATACGACTATTCGACTCACGCCAATAGCGACAATTTTTTTAAGGTAGCCATTAAGACAGAAATGTTATGATTTTTTGATGAAAATCGCCGTGGGGTACATCATTTCCTGCTCCCAATCGGCACAGCTACTGTGCTTGAAATGGTCTGTCGGCATCAGTTATCGTGCCAACGTAATCTTATGCGGATGCAGAGCAAAATATAACCCCAGAATTCGCCATGTTGTCATCGAAGAGGGACCAACTGTACAGAACGTCAAGCAACTGGATGATATTGGCCTCAACACTGATATGAACGGCAGAGGGCTTTTCATTGATGGGAAGGTGACACACTGTCCTGCAAATGCTTGTTTACAGACCATACCAATGCCGGATCTTCTAGCAACTTTTCAAGAGCTCTTAGAGACAAGCGCTGTCACTTGGGAAGATGCAGCGGCTTCAGTTCTCGCACAAGCTGTATGGACTCACCACGGTCTTCGTGTACTCTCTCAGCTACGGCTGCTAAATTTTCAGTACCGCGTACTGGACGTGGTCTATTTGGTCGAATATTGTCCAGCAATGAATGCAGGGTCTTGTCGTTGCGAATAGTACGATTAGTAGGCTGATTATGTTCATTATATGGTGAGCGAAGCGCGCGAAACACATTATTCACAGAACGGGGATTTTCGTAATAAAATTGAATGATTTGTAAACGTTGTTCAAACGTAAGTCTTTTCACAATGAAATACCAAACAATACTGAACAAAAATAACTTGACAGCTCGGCACGACTTCTGTCAAAAAAATAGCTATTGAAAGAAGTACCGCTACTTGGATCACCCGTTATAAACAGCTCTGTCTGGCACAACAACTGTTTAGGATAGACAAAACAACTGTTCCCTAGCGTAAGTGTTCTCACCCACTCGCTTTTGTGGAATTTCGTTCGCTGCTCTGTTGTGTGTAATTCGCATGTGCTTTTTTGGCATTTGGTTAGTACAAATACCGTAACATAAACACAACAGTTGTTCTTGCTTCGGCAGAACATATACTAAAATTGGAACGATACAGAGAAGATTAGCATGGCCCCTGCGCAAGGATGACACGCAAAATCGTGAAGCGTTCCACATTTTTTTGCGAAATTTTTATTGAATTTGGCAGAGCTGCGTAATTTGTTTAACTTTTCTATGGAAAAATTTGTGTTTTGATATATTTTATTTTTTTTTTCCAAGAATGTGAAAAATAATTTTTAGAAATGAAACTAGGGTTTTTCAGACCAGCCTTGTTAATTCGTTAGTCGTTATTCGGTAGTTTTTTACATGTATTTTGTTTTTGTAAAATTAACAGACTATCGTTTTACCGAGTAACGATCCATCTGGCAAGCTTGATAATTGTTTCGTTTCTCGGTAATATCACATCAGCTGTTCTCCTGCTCTGCTGTACATCAATTTTCCAGTAATAAATTTGATCTGATCCACATAATTTTCAATTAAATGACTGACAATTTTTGATTTTGCACTTTGTTGAGGCATTTTTACTCTTTTAAAAAAATTGAATCAGCTGTTTCGGAATAAAATTCATCATACTACAGAGATAGAACAAAAAGTATGTTCACAGTTAAGCCTTTTAACGAAGTATCAACTAACGAATTACCAAATTAACAGGCTTTGGTCTTAATACCCCTATTGTTAAGTTTAAGGAATATTTTAGTTTCGTGGTTATACTATAGAATACTCTTCAAAGAATATACAGCGGTGTTTTTGAAGGGATTTTTTTCCAGAAAATTTGAAAAATGTTTGTTTTTTGTAGAGAATATTTCTAAAAAATGTAAAAAATGCTTGCTTTTTATATATAACTATATTCTAGATAACTCGAAAAATGTTTGTTTTTTTGTAGACAATATTTTTGGATAATTTAAAAAATTATTGCTTTTTGTATAGAATTCTGAAAAATTTGCAAAATGTTTGTTTTTGTTATAACCTTACTAGATAATTTGAAAAATTTAATTTTTTTCAAATACATTGTGAGCAAAAATTTTTTTAAAAGAAAATAATAACAATTTAAATAAAAATGCCATTCAAGTTTTTCGTTTGTATCTTTTACTTTTTTATTTGTTACTTTTTTATCATTACAATTTTTATAATCAATACATCAAACACCATGAAATTTTTAAATGTGTTTCGATATCCACCTAGAATGTAATTACATACATACATATATGCTTATTAATATGTTTGTATGTTTATATAAATATATATTTTTTAATGATTTTTAAGCATTATTTGTTATAACTGTTTATTCGTAGCTATTTTAATATGGCAAAGCACATTATCAAATTGGCTGCTTTCTATTTTGTAGCGTACAAAATTAAAAAAAAAATAAAATAAGTTATTTCTAGTGATGCCATAGTTTTAGAAAAAATGCTTATATGAAATATTAGATTTTTGTGCTTGCAAACTTAAATTGCTGGACTTGAATACATACATATGAATACATGAATAAGCTTAAAGCTGTATTAATAATTATTTTTTCGCAATTTAATTTTTTATTTAAATTATTTTGCATTCCATTTTTAAAATTAATTTCTTAAAAATAAATTCGTAAAATATTTATTATTTTTAAATCTTGGAAATTTGTAATTTTTAACACATTTTTTGCTTTTTTAAGTATTGTTGTTGCAGTTGCTTATAAAAAATATATTAACCAGTTGAATTGTAATTATTTTCCAAATATATCCTAAATTTATATTTTTTATTCGTAAAACATTACGCATTTTAAGTTGTTGTTTGTTTTTTTGTACCACAGTTTTCAAATATTTTTTCATTGCGTACAATATCTTTGTAGTTAAACAAATGCTTTTTGTTATGAAACAAAAGTCTTTATATAATATACATATTTAATATATTTCTGAAATGAAACACAGTTTATTTTTGTCTTACTTAGGTTTGAACCCATATTTTCACAGATTTTTGCGTTTCAAATATAGCTTAGTTTTTTTTTAACCAAAATAATTTTTCACCAAATTCTTAATATAATTTTTTTATTCGTTAGAGAATTTTTTGAATTTTGTTTTATGAGCATTCAAATAAAAAATAATAGTTTTTAGTTTTGAAATTAAATTAAATACAAAAAATTAATTTGACAAAGTTTTGAAATTTTTTCGAATATATGTACGTGCTTTTTTTGTAAATATATAAAAAATCAATCTAGGCAAAGTTTTGAAATTTCTTAAACTATAAAAATAACTCAATTTCGGCATAGTTTCGAATATTTCTGCTGTTTTTTGTAAAACCATTAAAAAATTAATTTGATTAAAATTTTGAAATTTTCCGAATATACGTGTTTTCTTTTTGTAAATCTATAAAAAAAAAAACAATTTTTGCGAAGTTTTGAAATTTCTTCGAAAATTTAAATTTTAATTTTGGCAAAGTTTTGAAATTTCTTAGAAATTTTTGGAAAGTTTCGAAACTATTTAGAATAGGTTTGTTTTTTGTAAAACCATACATAAGTTAATTTTGGCAAAGTTTTGAAATTTCTTCAAAATTTTTTGCAAAGTTTCGAAATTATTTGGAATAGGTTTGTTTTTTTGTAAAACTATAAAAAATCAATTTTTGCAAAGTTTTGAAATTTCTTCGAAATTTTTGCAAAGTTTTGTAACTATTTCGAATAGGTTTGCTTTTTTTGTAAAACTATAAAAAAATTAATTTTGGCAAATTTTTGAAATTTTTATATATTTTCAATATTGTACTATAACAAACAAAAATTTTGGCAAAAATTTGAAATTGAAAAAAATAAATTTTATCAATTTTGAATTTTCTTCGAATATACATATTTTCTGTTTTAAAAAATTATAAAAAAAATCAATTTCTGTTTTGAAATTTAATTAACAAACATGCTGCTTTAAAAATAATTTGAAGTATTGACAATATCTAATGTCGAATATTTTTTTTGGAAATTTTAGATTTTTGTAAAACTATAAAAAAAAATAATTTTGACAAAGTTTTAGAATTTGACAATTATAACCAATAAATTTAAATAAAAATTGTTATACAAACATATAGCCTGAAAATTAAATTGAAAAATAATAAATATTTTTTTTTAGATAAAAAATATTTTTTTTAGATAATGTGAAATTTTTTTAGAACTTTTTTTTTCAAGCTTTTCACTTTTTTTTTAAGAAAGAACTTCAAAACTTTGTAAAAGTTTATATTTTCGAAAAAAAATATAGAAAAATTATTATTATATTTATTAATATATATTTTTTAAAAAAAATTTAATTAGTTTCTTAAAAAAAATATTTTGGCAACATTTTGAAATTTTTGAAAAATTAGCTGTTTATTTGCAAAAACCGAATTATTATGCAAATAATAAAAATTAACTGTAAATATTTTTTTTGTTTCAATTTTAAAATTTTCAAAAAAAATATTTAAAACATTTTTTTATTAAAAAAGGGTAAGCACACGGTGCAAAAAAAAAAAGAAATTGCCTTATAAATAATTTCAATCTTTTTTTTAAATGTTTTCTTTTGCCCTTTTTGGTTACCATACAATATGTTAGCTTTACAATTAACAGCTATGAAAACATTTTTGCCAGCGATGTTTTTGTTTTTTCATTGAAACACTTTACATTATTTGCTTGCTTATGTATATAATGTTTTTATTTTATAGTGATTTTTAATGCTAAAATTTATTTCATATATTATGAAAGTAAGACTTGTTGTTCAGTTCTATTTAGTACCGTTAAGTGTCTGCTTTGGCGAAGTACATGTTATACTTCACCTTTCGATAATCAAATTTCCAATTCAATTCAATTCTTGTTTCATCTTTTTTTTGTAATTCGTTCTTTTCAAGGTACTTGGAATTATTGTTGGTCCTTTCGCTTATTTTTTGTTTTTTTTTTTTTGTGTTTATAAAACAATGGACACTATGTTTCAGGCTTTTGGTTTTCGAAAATTTGTTGTCTCCTAAATTAAGTTGCTTATATTGTTTAGATTTTTGGATATTTTAACAGGTTTTGCGAGTCTTCAGCAAGTGCTGTACAATTTGCTTTTATTCTAAACTTTTTTTATTGCAAAAAAATTTATTTTTAGTTTTTATATGCAAAAATATTTTTTTGAATGTTTTTTGAAAAAAAAAATTTTAATAATTTTTTCTTTTTTTTGAAAAAATTTTTTTTTTTTTAAATTATTGTTGCAGTTAAATATTGAATATTCTTCATTGAAATATTAAAATTCAATTTTCATTTTGTTGCTTTACTGCTCTTTTATTAAACGCTTTTTAATATTTTTCTTTATCTTCTTCTTCGTTTTTGGCTTGTGTGTAGTTGAGCTCTAGAATTTGAGGTTATAATCCCCAAATATTGACTTATGTATATTTTTATGCCATCTTACATGGCTTCTATGCATGTATGTGTATATAGTTATATTCTCCAGCATGCAATTCATAAATTATTTCTCTTATTATATAAGCAGTTAATTTTGTTTTTTGTTTGTATTTCAAGTCACCTTGATATCCTTAGTATATATAGTATATATATGTATGTTTGTATTCACGTATATAAAATTTTAAATTTTTTCAATTTTTCACAACTTAAATAATAACTGCATGTGCATATGTACATATGTATATTTAGGTCACACATTTTTGTATATATGTTGCATTTTTGTTAAAGTTCTACTGAGGTAGTTCTTTTCGCTTACACATTTGTTTGCTTTTGTTTTTGGTTTTTCATTTTATCTTATTTTACTTCAGCGCTGCACGGTTGTCTGTTGTTGTTGCTTTCTACTTGTCTGCTTTCTAATATTTAAAATGCTATAAACAATTTTTTTTTTTTCAATTTCTTATGTTTTTATTATTCTTGGTTTCTTATTATTCTCCATTTTCGCTTGATTTAATGAAGCACACTAATTTAAAGCACATTTAACATACTATGAATTATACTTTTAAGTTCAATTTCCCTTTCGAAATTTAAAAAACCTTAAATATCTAAATATATGTATATATAATTTTTTTTGTAGTCCTTAATTTTATTTTTTAATTTCATATTGTTATTCATTGTTTTTACTTTCTTAATTCAGGTTCAATATATTGTTGAGGAACTTACGTGCATGGTTTAAATTCTACTGGCTTAAAAATTAAAGAGAAAATTTTATGAAAAATTTAACAAAAAAAAAAAATAAATATCTTATGAGGCTTCTTATGACGAGAATTAAAGGTATTTAGTAGCGAAACAATTTTTAAAATTTGTAAGAAATTTTATGCTCATTAGAAATACTGCAATTTACTGCAATAAACATTCGTGGAATTTATAAACAAAAAATAAAAAAAAATTAATAAAAAAAATAAAAAAAAATTAATACTAAAAATAAAAAAAAAAAGAAATTACATATAAAATAAAAGAAAAAACTTTAAAGTAAAGTTTAACAAAATATAAACTAACTAAACTGTAAAAAAAAAAAATTAAATAAAAATAATATAAAAAAATTTAAAAAAAAATTAAAAAAAAATATAAAAAAAAAAAATTTTAAAAGAAAACAAAAAATTATAAAAAAATTTCCAAAATTTCTATTTTTTAATTTTATTTATTTATTTGTTCTTAATAAAATTAGTCCTTAACTGGCGGTTTTTGAAATATTAATTTTTTTTTAATATTGAATTAAATAAAATTAGTTTTTATGAAAATAAAATATATTTTTTAATGATAAAATTTGAAATAATCGCTAAATTCAAATATAATTACATTAAATTAGAAAAAATATGCACACATTTTCAACTCAAATTAATTTTTACCATAATTAACAATTTTATAATAATTAAAAAGTAGAAATAATTTATGCTTAATTATTTTTTAATCCGCTATAATATACATATAAAATTTATTTCGGCATATTCTTAACGAATGTCAAACTGAAAATTTAATTGCTATAATGACTAAATTTAAATAATAGTTAACTAACAAATATTTATATTACCTAAAAAAATTCATTCAAAAATATTGTTTTTTAATTTTTTTTTAAATAATATTAAATAAATAATAATTGAAAATGTTGAATTTTCTTTATCTTTTCGAATAAAAAAATTTATTTTGAAATATTGAACTTGTTAATTTTTTTAAAAAATAGTAGTTTTTAAACTCTTTATATTTTTTTCTTTTTTTTTTTAAACATTTAACAAATTCTTTTAATTTTATAAAAATAGTTTATACAATTTTTTTCTTAGAAATAATAATTTTTTAAATAAAAATATTGTTTGAAAATGTTGAATTTTTTTAATTTTTTTACTTAATTTTTATTAGCACAACTTTGAAAAAATTTACCTACCCGAAAAAATTTTATTATTTTGGAAAAAAAAATTCTTTGAAAATATTGAATTTTAATTTTTTTTTTTTTTGAAAATTTGGAACTTTTTAAAGTTTTTTTTTAATTTTTATTAGCTTAACTTTGAATAAATGTTTACCTATCCGAAAAATTAAATTTTATTATTTCGAATAAAAGTATTTTCGTCAAAAATATTTATTTTCTAAAATTTTTTCTTGAATATAAATGATTTTATTTCAAAAGTCATAAATTTTTATAGTTATTTCTTCGAATCAAAAAACTATGTTTGGAAATGTTGAATTTATTTTTATATGAAAAATTTTAATTTCGAATAACAAAATTGTATTTGAAAATTTTTTTATTTGCCAAACTTTAAAAAAGTGAAAAATTTTAATTTCGAATAAAAAAATTGCATTTGAAAATGAATAAAAAAATTGCATTTGAAAATTTTTTTATTTGCAAAACTTTAAAAACGTTTCAACTAACCGTAAAAATAAATTTTGTTATTTCTAATTTTTATTTTAATAGAAAGAATTTTATTAGAAAATGTTGAATTTTTAAATTGCTTTTAAATAAAAATTTTATTTGAAAATGTAAAATTTTTTATTTGCAAAACTTTGAAAAAATTTTATCTATCTGAAAAAATGAAATTTTAGTACCTCGAATAAAAGTACGTTTTTAAAATTTTTTAGTGAACTTCTAAAGTTTTTAAATAAAAAAATGTTATTTGAAAACATTGAGTTTTTATAACTATTTTTTCGAAATAAAAAGTTTTATTTGGAAATATTAAATTTTAAAATTTGTTTAATAAATATATTTTTTAAATTTCTAAAAGAAATTAAAAATTATTTCGAACAAGAAAATTTATTTGGAAAAATCAAATTAAAAATTTTTTGGGAAAAATTGAATTTAAAATTTTTTAATAAAAATATTTTACTTGAAAATAATGAATTTTTTGTATTTTTTTTTAACATTTGAAATTTTTACGCAATAGAAATAATTAAATTTTATTATTTGGAATAAATTTTCTTTTAAATACATATAAAGAATTTTTTAATTTCAGAATGTAAAATTTTTAAAACTCTTTTCAAAACTTTGGAAATTTTTTAGGCATCCGAAAATGAATATTTAGCAAAAGTCAAAGAATTTTTTTTTCAAAAGTGTTTTAAAATTTTTGTGTAAAAAAAATCCTTCCGCAAAAAAATAAATATTTAAGGAAAATCAAAAGATATACAAATGCATATATATATTTAAAATGTTTTTAAATTTTTAAAAATGTTTTTAAATTTTTGTGTCAAATTTATTTTTTATGAATTGAAAAAATCAGTAAAACTAATGAGAGCTATATTTCAAATGTTATTTTTCTATTTTTTGTCGCATAATATTATATACGCCTATTGGTTTTTATATGATTTCTAGCAAAAGAAGCCTCATCATCAAGTAATTAATTCAATTTCTATTTTATTACGTTTATTTCTGCTTGCTGATAATTTTCAAGCCAATTTGTTTTATTGTTTTTGTTTTCATTAAATTATGCCTTTTTTACTCGTACTTGTACTTTAGTTGCGGTTTTAGGTTATGTTAGGACCATATGCATTGCGGACCTCTTTATATGCCATAAATAAGCCTGTCAAGGTTTTTTGCAAATATATTTTTAATATATTTTTTTTAATATACATATATAATATATTACATATGCATATATATTTGTTTCTTATTTTTAGTTTCAATCTCTTAAGCCTAGATGCCTTACTTAACCCCCACCACACCTGACTTTTGTAGCCTCCACTTTTGTAGTTGACGAATTTGAAAATTCTTATCACTTTTCATTTGTATGTGTGTTCTTATTACATATACTCCACACATCTCATCACTTTACATTTGCTTCTCTCTTTCCTTTCTTATTTTCTTCTTTCTTTGCCTTCTTGCGCATATTCCATATGCGTTTGCGTCCCAATTGTTAATTCGAAAACTAAAGCTACTTTGGTAAATTTGAAAATCCTAAATCTTAATTATTAAATTTCCAAACACAATGCTTATTTTATTTGTTCAAAATGTATGCTCTCTTATAAACTAATTCCTCTTTCTTTCTTATTCTTTTGAACACTCTCTTATACACTAGTAAATTTCCTTTTTCTGGTTATTCAAAAATGTGCTTGCTTCATAATTTCATAAATTTGTTAGCATAACTACTTTAAAGATAAAAGAAGTGTAGCTTAAAAACACCTAGAATTCTACAAAGTATTATAATTTTATTTTTTATTTTTTTTTTGCTTCGCTCTTTAAGCGTTTCAACTTTTGTCATCTTTCTTTCGAGTGTGCTCTCTTCGTTTAGTGCTATCCCTGTGCGAAATTCTGTACTTATTATTTGCCTCGGCTTTGTAGTGTCGCATACATTACCAGCTGCATTACAAAAGGTTGTTATATAACTAAAAAAAAATAGCTAAAAAATAACCAAAAATTAACTAAAAAATAGAAGCATTGAGCTTCTGGCTTCTGAGTCATGCATTCTCGTCTTCTCACAATTTTTGCATGATTTCAGCAATATTTTGCCTTTAATGATCAGTAATACTATACTGAATTCAGCCATTTGAGTCACGTGCTCAATTATTGTTCATAAATTTAATTGCAGTTTTCTACCGTGTTCCTACAGGGTATATGAACATAAAGATTGTGAAGTTAAAAAATGAAATTTTCTATATTTTTTTCAATAATTGTAACAGTGTTAACTCACACTGATACTGTTGCATACTTTCAGGCGCAGCAAGTAAAATGTCCTACTAAATAATTTTTAACACAAATAATTTAGTTTTTTTTTTTTAATTTTTAACACTCTTTTTTTTAAATCTTAGAACGAATTCTAAAGCTTACTTAAACCCAAAACAAACTTTAGCCAACTAATTTTGATATTAAACTGAACACAAAGCGTTATCTAACAATTAGAGGTACTTAAACGTTGCAAAGCAAGAAGTCCAGTTCGAAATAAAAATTATTTAAAGAATTATATTTTAGAAAAAAAAGTTATTTTATGAACGACAATGAAGTTATTGCAACAGTTTAGAGCATTAAACCAAAAACCTGGTAATTGAAGCGGAATATAAATTCCGGACTCTTACCGTTACCTTTGCCAGAGTTGTGGAAAAATTATTTTCAATGACATTTGCCGTTAATAATGTCAAAATTTAGAGTGTATTTTTGACGCAAATAAAAGTTGTAAATTATGCAGCAACTTTCAGGTGTCTTGCAAAGTTATGAAGAGACATGATTTCACAATTTTTTAGAAAAGTGATTTGATATATTTTTTATATAAACGAAACAAAATTTACCAAACATTCCACCATAGCCATAAATAACGGTAGTTAAAGATATAACAGTTATTTTTCAACTTTTATGTTTTTCAACATTTTTTTTTTTTACTACAGTAGTACCTTGTTACTTTTGAACTGGACTTCCTTTATATTTTTGTACTGAAAATTTCAAATCACAAATGAGCTGCTATAAAACGCAAATTTAGCATAATTTATGTACAAAACTACTATAAATTTTGTTTTAAAAACTAACTAATAATAATCAGAGACAGTTTAGGGCAAACAAAGAGGGACTTGCAAAGAGTAAAGTGAGTAGGAACGTCTACTAAATGCGGAAAACTATTTATGTAACTAACTTTGTATGCAATTGTAGAGAGCATAATAAGAAAATTATTTGAGGATGTTTTCAAAAACTATGTTTTTATAAAAAGTAAAATTTTTATAGAAAAAAAATTAAAACTTCTTACATAAAAAAATTTTATAGGAAAAAATACAAATATTTGCACAAAAATTTTTATACAAAAAAATAAATAAAAAAAAAATAATTAAAAAAAATAATTTAAAAAAAAATGATTAAAAAAAAAAATAAAAAAAAATAACTAAAAAAAATATAATAATTTAAAAAAAAAAAATAATTAAAAAAAATAATTTAAAAAAAATAATTAAAAAAAATAATAATTAAAAAAAATAATAAATTAAGAAAAAAATAATTTAATAAAAAAAATTTTTTTTTTTTTTCAAACGAATTTTTTTATATGTAAGAATTTTTTATAGAGTAAAAAATACAAATATTTATATAAAATTTGTTTTCCAAACACTTTTTTTATCAAAAAGAAAAAATCAAAAATTTTTATAGAATAAATAATATTTTTTTTTATAAAAAAAATAATAAATAAATTTTCATATATAAAAATTTGTGACTCCAGAGTGTAGGAAACCAATTTTCAACTAAAGTGTTCAAAACGCCCAAATCCTTAAAAGAGTGAACAAAGCGTAACTAAAAGTAAATAAAAGCACTGAAAGTAATAAAACTCAATAGCATCTAAGTTGTTTTTATGTTTCATATTTTAAAAGTATTTTTTCATCGCATTAAATTACTAAAATTAAAATTTCTATGTTTATATAGCGCATTTACTCGTGTTTATGTGTGTGTATCGGCATTTAAAGTTAAATTATATAAGTATAAAGATATACTATATATATATACATATATATATATATATTTATGTACATAGCTATGTATGTATGTACACATTACAGTTAGATAAAATATATTTTTATTTATACATACATTTTTGGTTTACTATAAATTTTTATTATTATTTTTTTAATTTTTTGTATAATATGAAACCCGTTATAATTTTTTGTTGTTTGGCTGTTTGGTTGCTTGATTGATTATTTGGTTTCCGTTATATTTATGTATATAAATATATTTTCCTGTAGCTGTTGCTTTGTAGACAATTTAAGTAATAAAAATAAAAATTATATTGACTTTATTTAAATAATTTATTAAAAATAATAATTATTTAGTTATTTATTTAAATAATAAATTATTAAAATAAAAAGACAACATAGAATAATATAAAAAATCATTTAAGTAAAATAATAATATAAAACAGTATATAAAAATTATTTAAACAATGAAAAACATTTTAAATTTCGAAAGACCTTTTTCTACTAAGTATTAATTTTGTTAAAAATTTTATATTGTTTACATGAAAAATTATATTTTGCTTGAATATTTCTGAATAACTTTGTGATAAGCGAAATAAATAAAAAATTATAAAAATATACGAAAAATAATAATAAAAAATTATAAAAACCGAAAATAAAATTAAAAAAATAATAAATAAAAATAAAAAAAAAATATATATAAAAATAAAAAAAATAAATGAAAAAGCAAAAAATACAAAACTTAAATAAAAGTATTAAGAAATATGATTTGAAAACTTTAAAAGGCAAATTCTTAACAAAAAAATAAGATTTTTAAATTTATAATTAAAAACGCTTTAAATTTTTAAAACAAATAAATTATTTAAAGAAAAAATGGTACTTTATTCATACTAACAAACGTAAAAAAGAAAATATTAAATTACTTCAGCAAAATAAAAAAAAAAATAATAAATAAATAAAAACTTGTTAAAGAATACAAAAAAGTGAACTAAACTGCATAAAAAAACATATTAAAAAAATAAAAATAAAATAAAAATAATTAGCAAACAAAAAAATAAATAAAAATCAAATAAATAAAAATCAAAGAAATAAAAAAATAAATAAAAAAAAATAAATAAAAAAAAATAAATAAAAAAAAATAAAAATCAAAGAAATAAAAAGTAAAAAAAAGGAAATACACATTATTTAAAACATTAAATAGGCAAATTCATAAAAAAAAAATTTTTATCATGAAAATTAC
>JAPZAG010002824.1:0-14058 GCA_027475135.1 Bactrocera correcta | reverse complement strand
CATTGATTACAATTACAATGACAATTTTTTAAAAAACATTTAAACTTGCAGAGATCTTCTGTACATAAACTCACTCAACTTTTAATCTAAAATTTCGAAACATTACGTAAGTGAAGATGTTTTTTCATGACCAAATTAAGATACCATTTCTCTTTCATCCACTTGCGATTACAAGATTCGAAGCCATACTGTATAGAGTAATAATAAAACGTTAGAGCACCTGTAAGAGGATTGCCCTCGCCTCTTCTTGACTTGACTTGAGCACTTACTGTAAAATAATCCATGATTATGAATCCAATTTAAAAGGCGTGAAAGGCATCTAAGCAGAAGTAGTTTATATTCACAAACTTTTCAAATAAATTCTTAATTAACCTTACTCTGCCGGCTTCTCCTTGGATTAAGTGGTTGGAGAAGAGCGAATATTAATTATACCTCGCAAACACGAATGTGACTTCGAAATCGCATAACTGTTTATTGATTAACGCTTTGACAGGTTATACACAATTCACAAAGGAAGACGTTATTACGAATTTCCAGAAATAGATACTTCCAATCGGAACCTTTGCAGGCACGCACGACTGCGCCTATAACGATATAAACCAACACATACATACATACATAGGTAAAGAACATGAATGACAAACGTGCTATAAATACGAATCTAAAGGAGCCGAAAATAAAAAAAAAAAAAAACATGGTGGCGCTGAGTACATTGACATTAAAGTAGAAAGTAGAGAACGGAAGGGAAGTAAAAAGGGAAAAATATTGATGAGGATGATGAAGCAGTGCAAAAGCTACCAACCACCTTAGTCGATGTTGTAATACTGGAAATTATACTCTAGACAGGCAGGCAAATGTAGGCAGCAATATAAAATTACGCTAGTCTGCACAGCAACAACAACAGCGGGTACAGTAAAACCGAATATAGCAACTGTAATAACCAAAAAATACATGACTGTATGGTAGTAAATGGTACAGACTGCATATTCATACATAAAAGTGAAATGTCATCACCTAAAATGTAAAACAACATAACATCAAAAGAATCGAAATTGAGTTTTTTATTCCTTGTGATTCACTACATTATATTACATATACTTAATCAAATAAAATACAATAAAATTTTCTGCTTCCGCTGTCAGATGTAACCAATATATAAGCAATTTATAACCAAAACTCAAATTTTGTTTCAATATGAGTGGTTTCATCGTATCGTTTTCGCCTGTAAATTGTTTAAAAGTGCTGTTACGTTGTTTTGCATTTTAGGTGATGATATACATATATATTTGTTTCTGACTTTATAAGCAAATTTTGTAACTGCGCATGATGAAATTTGCTTTCAGTCTGAAGGTCGCAGTTTCGGTTATCAGCAAAACCCATTTAAAAGCAAACAAATTTCAAGTTTTCTGTTACATTTTTTGCATTGAATAAATAAATTTTTCAAATAAAAGCGTCTGCCTAACACTGTACGCCAACCAAAAAATGCAAATCGTACCAAATACGCGGCCTAAATCTCTTTACCCATAACTTTTCAATAATTTGTATGTGTATGGTATACAGGTATATGTATGGTATATGGCAAAGTGTTAAAAAAGCACGCTAACCTCGAGAGTGTAATAAAAATATGTAAAGCTCTTTGGCCAAGAGTCGTAAGAACGAATCGCTACAATGGCTCAAGTGGCTGCATATGGTGGCACCTGCAACCAATGTTCACCGCAGTTTATCGCTGCATTTTCATACCTTTTTTACAATTTTACGGTTTAACAGACCGGCCGTCACTGCCAGTTCGGTGAGGCAGGCATGTTGAGGTTAACTAGGCGGCACAATTGCTTTTTCAGGGACATAAACAAATTGAGTTGCATGTGTGTGTTAGGATTTGCATTTGAGCTGGTGTTGGAAAGTATCGAATACTTTTGAAGATTATTATTCTTTTAGTATAGAGAGCTTAAAGACTAAAAACATTTCATGTAAAGATATTATGTATTAAGGGGCTATGCCAGTGTGACGCATGAAAAATTAGGCGATTTTCGTAAATTTTTTTAAAAGGAAATACTAGTTTGAATGTTTCGACGTTCTATGGACGTAATAAAGTATATTTTTAGCTATATTAAAATTTTTTTTTACAAAAATATTGATAAATAACGGAGTTATGTGCTGTCTGCGGAAGTGCCGAAAAAAAATGCCTCAACTGCTGGCAAGAAAACTTCAAAATGTTTATTAAACTTGTATATATTTCCTATACAATGAACTACCATCTTTGAAAAATATCAAAAATTAAGAATGAATGGCTTAACTTTGAAAAAAATCGTTTTTTATGAAAAAAAAGGTCGTTTTTTTTTAATGCCAAATTGACAATTTTCAACCAATCCAAAAGATCGTAGTCCATTGTATAGCAAATGTATTCAACTATACCCAGTTTTAATTTGAAGTCGGTCGGTCAATTTCTCGTTGAGTTGTTGAGATGTCAGCAATTTTGAAAAATGTCGTTTCGAGAAAAACGCGTTTAAAGTTTTACTTATATACTATATGTTTGCACCTCTGAGCGGTCGCTGTTTAGAACGCTGCCATTCAAAAACTATTCAAGATACGTCTTGTCTTTTTCACATAGTATTTTCGAGTATATACACTATCGAAAAAGCAAAAAAAAAATTTTTTTTTAAAGTGTCACACTGGTATAGCCAAAAAAATCAAAAAGAAAAACAAAAAGCTTAAATTTATACTGAAAAATTTGATTCGGCCTTAAAACCTACTGCCTTACGGAGCTGTTAGAACGCCGAAAAAGGCGAACTTTCGGGAATTTTTCCTGAGAAAATTTTTAAATTTATTGATCCAAAATTTTTTACATATATTATAGTATTTTTAACTGTATTTTAAGACTGAGTATTAGTATAAGTATTCATTTGGAAAGGAACTATAGCAGATTTCCCGCAGCTCTTCTCAAAAAAAACTATGTTTGTCTGTATAAGAAAAATGTAGACTGATATAATACTTAACAGTTTCTTCACTTTGGTTCTTTTAATGTTCGGTGAAGGAGCTCCTGAGAATTCTTTTAATGAAAAGAACAGTTTTATGAGGATATATAGTAGTTCGATATACTACAGCATTCACACTTGTAAAGGAAGCAAGGCAAGGACTCACTTAGTATCAGGAACTTGAGAAAACTTGCAAAATGAAAAAAAAAAATTAATTTTAATTCAAAAGGCCTTCTCGACTAATGTAAAAACTAGAATTAATGTCTTATATGGGTTTTCTCGGGTAAAAAGCAGCTTTTTTCAAATTTCACATATAAAAAATGAAATTTTTTTTTTTTTATAATTTTTTGTTGTTGCAAACATACACTATTAACCAAAAAATTCTGAAATTTTTGGAAAAAAGCATTTTAAGCTCGGCCGTTGCGGGGCCATTGCCCGTGACCTCTCGGAAAAAATGGGCTCCCGTTGGCAGGATAATTCCTTACAGGATCATCTAAATTGAAAAAAATACTCGTTTTAATTAAAACCTTATCTTAGAACTTCAACGACGTGCAACGAAGGAAAAAAACTGAAAACTGTATTTTTGGCAGATATTTTTATAAAAACATGCAAATTTCTGTGAATATTTTGCAATATTTTTTATCTCAAATAGTTGTAATCGAAAAAAATCCTTCGTCCAAGTCTTTAAAAATTATACCTCAAATACCTCTTTAAAATTTTATGAATATCAGTTTAGTAGTTCTCGAGAAATCTTGCAACCAACTTCACGTTCAACTTGAAAATTTGGGACAATATTCTAAGGTGTTGTAGATTTTAAGAATGCAATCAGAATTCGATTTTTTGAAACCTGTAAACCCATGTAACATCTCAACAATGACTAAATAGGCTCAGTAAACTCATAATGACGCAATACCTAGTGTACGCAAAACGTATTATTTTTAAGTTTTGCTCCTTCTGGAATTTTGCTTTAGAATGTATTACAGGGTTAAAAAATAGGTATCCACACATATAAGCGAGATACTGCACTGTAACTTGATGTTCATAGCGCCCCTGTGTACTGTTTGTCAATGTATGGGTAATAAATTTACATTTACCATCGACACACGCACACACACAAACATCGTGTAGTGTTACTCTACCCCAGTTTGTGCCTGCGAAAGCTGAGCTTTAGCTCAGGCCAAAATGAACTGACAAATGACTCTTAACAGTATATCGCAGCCGCTAATCAGCTGCCAAATAGGCGCTAGCGACCCACCAGCCACTCGCTCCGCAAGCCAACAATATATCAGTCAAGTAATCTGGCCAGCGCAGGAAGCCTCGTAGATGGTCGATTCGTGTGCTGACGTGCAAAATTCTGTGCCACGAACTAGCAGCCTGTCAACACGGCAGTGAGTATTACATTTTTATGTAGTAATTTAAGAAGACGCAGCAAAAATGATTTACATACCGCGTACAGTAGTTGTTAAAAATGCAGAGCCTATCGGCTAGAGAGGGAAAACTGAAGTGGAAGTGATAAAATACTAATTTCGTAATACAGAAATGTATACTTTTTGCAAAATAAATTAAATATGAAACTAAATTCAATCACATAGATCGTAATAGTAGTCTCTAAAACTACAATAATTTCCATTATCAAGTACATAAGTCCATCTATCTGTTACTCATACGCCGTGGAGGGGATTCATTGTATGCAGTCCACTCGGATGACTGTCGATTAGACTTCGGAGTGAAATGATAGAGCCACGTATCATCCATTCTCACATATCTACGCAAAAACTCGGGATTATTACGCTTGTACATCTCCAAACGCGGCTCCGAATCATCAACTCGTTGTTGTTTTTGACCAAAAGTGAGCTCGAACGTCACCCACTTTGCACAGAGTTTTTTATACCCAAATATTCGTGTATGCAATGATGTACACGATCACTTGTTAGCTTTGCAGTGCCTGCTGTCTCGAACAACTTCACTTTACGGTCATCCAAATTTATTTTATGGACTTTTCTGATATTTTCATCCATAACGATCTCTTTTGGATATCCACTGCGTTCAACGTCTTCGGTGCTCATTTCATCACGTCTAAACTTGGCACATCACTATTTATCGCTTGTTTCCCCTGGTGAAGAGTCCAAATAGTGCTTTGCTCCAAACCTTTGCGTCAACAGTATTTTTAACCCAAAAAGCAATTATTAGTACATAAAATTCCTTTCTATTCATTTTTTCACAATAACTACAGTTGCTTCACACAAAATGATGGAATTCATGATATTCCGACAGCTGTCAAGTTTATACACCTGCCTTTATATAGGCTAACCAAAAATTGTATGGATTTAATTCTAGTAGCGCCAACTATGCATCAGGCCGGGAACTTTTAAATTAACATATTACGTCTAACCGATGTGCAATTATTGATTCTATTCCAACTCAACTCTAGTTTTTGAGTTATAGGATGCAATAATGGTTATTGTGTAAGTTTGTATGTTTAGTTAAGACATTCACCAAGATTAAATTCGTTCTTTTTTCATTTTTGTATCTCATGGTTTAACTTCATGTAGTTTATGGCAGAAAAGGGAAACAATAAACGCATTCTTTTGTTGTGCCATAAATGCTGTGTGTGACTTCTTATCCAGCTTGTCCCAATAAATGAAAGGACAGTTTTCCCATCGCATTGTTCGATTGTGTGATTGAATAATCCAACCTATGACAACCACAAGTTGCCAATCTATTGACAAGTACAATGGTACATAGTATAAGAACATATTTGTAAAGAATATAAGCTGCTTCTGCACACACACATATGCATGTACATTTGTATTGAGACATATATATATATTTGAAGCAAGAATGTGTGCGCAATGACTGTATGAAGCCAATCCATATTATTGGCTCTATCTGTTACTCATACGCCATGTCAAACAGCAAATATACTCAGTGGCTGTGCTTTGGCCATTTCGTCCTTGTCGCTTGCTGTTGCTATGTGATAAGAATTTTATTATCCTTCAGTCTCTATTATTATATAAATTTCACATAAAAGTTATTATTATTGTTCATAAAGCGAATTGTGTCTATTTTGTAAATTTAGGCAACGCATTTGGTATTCCAAAAATTCAACATTCTTTGCGACTAATAACAAGAAGATAATTTAATAGGTTGCTTTTATATTTAACAATTATTTATGACTCAAACGCATTTGTCGTCCAATGAAGCAAAATGGGTATTGTTTTGTGTTGAATTTTATAGAAAATATTTTCATATGAGTAAAATTAATGCAAATTTGTTTTGATTAGAATTATTTGCAAATAGTAAGTTATTATATCATTACTAACACTTGGAGTATAGTTCTTACATGGAAATTTCAGAAAATTTAATTTATGCCGTATGAAACGATTTACAGAATGAAGTTTCGGTAGTAAAGGTGACATTTACTTACTAAAAATTCCCTTTTTTGTTTAAACAAAAAAGTGTTTGTTCCACTGCATAGCATACTTATGTGTATAGTTTAAGTGCTAATTGGTTGTGGAATTTGTCCATAGTGCTAGCGCCTAAAAGTAAATATTTTAAAAAGTAAGGAAGAGCTACGCTGTAATCGAGTATTTGATAATCTTCCAACTTGCAGAGATCGAAGCCGAAGAAATGTCTTCAAGTGTTAACAAAGTTTTATTTTTATTAAGCAAAAAAATTCAACACAAAGGAATAACAATCAAATTTGTATCATACTAACTTATATTATATTATATGTAGGTTATGGATTTAGTTGTATATTTATATTGCCTGCGAAACTTACATTCAAATCATACTCAAATAAGCTATATCTGACATAAACTCTGTCGAAGAAGCTAAATATAATATATTGAGTTAATACGCAAAAGGTCAATCAGAGAACAGAAATTTAACACATTGAGAATATGAGGTTTGGCCAAGGAGCTTAAGCAAATCTATTCCTATTAATCGCTTAATCTTATACATTTTTAACAACCTGAACGTTTTTACGATACATGATAAGCCATAAATCATTATATAAGGTGCAGAAAAAGTCTAGACTCATTGCACTAACTTTTGATATTGCTCAAGTACATATACTAGAGAACAGATTTTCATGCTGGCAATTTTGCTAAGACATATTAACCGCTATATACGATACAAAGCTAAACGGAGTTTGAAAATCTCATATCAGGTTTATGAGAATTGGAAATAGTATTGAATCTATTTTATCTATTTCTGATGTTACCACATATTATTAACAGAAAAAATGTCCTCTGAGTTTCATTAAGATCATTGGTCATTACCAACACGAATATATGTATAAGCAGTAAAGTCAGTCGGATGTTTTAATTCTGATGCGAATATAAGTATTGCGTATACGACAAGTTTTCACCCAATTTGATTCATTTTATGCACAAAGATACACTTTTTTGGGACTGGAATACTCACATACTGAGTTATTTAAAACTCTCCCCATAACTATTAAACTATGAGCAATAAAAAAATCTTGTTTTGTAAGCTAAAAATAAAGTCAAAATATACTGATTGTTTTGTGAGTAAAAAAATAAAAATAAAATATTACAAATTAGTAAGACTTTCTCACAATTAAAATTCTTAAGACATATATTTTTCAAAATCTATGTCGTTCGCCTCAAGGTAATCCATTTTGGCCCTAATACACTGATGCCAACTTTTTTCCCAATCCTTGAAACAGTTGTTAAAGTCAATTTTCGGAATATTGATTCTACACGGTTTCCCTGATTTAGCTGAATAGCCAAAAGTCACACGGAGCTAAATCAAAGTGCTCCACATTTTCATAATCGAAAAAACTGTGAACATAAACTTGATTTTTGACCCCCTTTGACCTGGTTTCTTCAGCTTCGGCTCAGTTTTACCACGATATTCGGCCTACGCTGTTTTTTCGAAAAAAATTTGAGTGCTTTTGGAACCAACCGTGCTTTCCTTTAGGCCCAAATGATCTATCAAAACGGTTCATACTGATTTTTACAATATTCCAACGATGCCAGTAAGATTCCTGACTGTGAATCGTCGATTCTCAAACACTGATTTTTATATTTTATTGGCGTGTTGATATTTAGTTGATAGCTGTCTTGGACGTGGTTCGTCGTCAACGCGTTCTCGACTCTCTTTAAATGATTAGTACTAATTAAAACCACTTGCTCGCGACAAACAATTATCACCGGAAACCTTTTCCAACATTCTTAACGTTTCGGCTCTAGAAATTCGATTCCGCAACAAAATTTCGATTTACTACTTTGTTCAATAATTTTACTCATAGTAAAAATCGCCGAGTGTACTTTATATACTTTTGGACGAATTGTAATTACCACTATGCCACTGTGGGCAAAGCATTTGTGTACTATACTTCTCGAAAAAACAAAACAAATCGACTACCATATCATATATATCCGACCTTTCCTTCACTACTTCTTATTTTCCGTATCTGGAATAAATCAGATAGAATTTAAAGCTCTGTTATATGGGAAGTAGACGTGATTCACCGATTTTTGCATTGTAGCACAGAATTGTCCGGATAGTGGTAATATATGCTAAATTTGGTTAAAAACGGTATAGTAGGTCCCGAGATATGGATTTTTACCTGAATATGGGAAGTGCAATCCCTAATATCCAATTTTCACACCGGCTCCTATGAAGCTTAAACATAATTTTTGTAACTGGAGCAATAAAAGTTTAGAAAATTTGTATTCACAGTAACGTGCCGATCTTGATCAATATGGCCCAATGACGCCCCCGGGCCCCAAAAAACCGCACCAAACCGTTTTTTATTTTCAGGATGCAATGGTGACTTATGAGGAACATGTGGATTGCTGCCTAACCAATAACGCATATTTTGCTTATTGATGAAACCATTCAGCCAACAATAAGTCTCATTGCTGAAGTTGATTTTTCGATAAAAACCCGGATCATTTTTAAGTTGTTGCACAGCCCAATTTACGAACAGACTGACGATTTTGGGGCCAAGCAGCTTCAGTTCTCGCGTAACTTTTGATATGGGCCAAAATCTCTTCGCAACATTTACTACAATGACGTCGCAGAGATGCTCATCGCTTGAGAGAGACTGATTTGTTTTAGGCAGGACCATTATTACCACAATAAATTGGACGTAGCGCTCTTAAAGTTGAGGTCAATAGCTCCGAATTTCGGTAGTCAATTTTAATAACTCGTTGTAGTATCTTATATCTTTTCATGATGAAATGACAAAGATTACTGAAGAAAAATGTGAAAAAAGCGGGTTTGCTGTCCCTATCGGTCTACTTTTGTAGTGCCCTATTGAAAATCCTTCTGGTTTGATATTTCTGATTATTTATTTTCTATTCGTCCTCAATGTATCACTAAGTATTGAGAGAAGCTTTAAGTACAAAGTTTTTGGGCAATTTCCGAGCAGTACTTATCTTTTTTGAGAACGAAAATCACATCATCTGTCATTTATGATTGTTGTATTCCCGTTAAGTAAATATTTACATAACTGTTTAGATAAAAGTCAGAATTTAGTATCTTTTAAAGGCACATTTTATGATTCTTATTTTCCTGTTTATTTTCCTGCTTCAACCAAAAAAACCAACCTAAAAATATCTCGCATCCAAGTTGGCAATTACGTGCAAAAGCCGTCAAGTGGGCAGACAAATAGCTACGCCGACAGTTAGTGCGACGGGCGGTCAGTCGGCTTAGCCATGCGCTTAAAACCTAAGTGAAGACGTTATATCATCTTCTCCACAGCCATATTAGTCATAATTTTATACCAATGCACGTGTGTTAGTCTGCCGTATTTTCGCTACGCATCTGCCATGCTTACCTATCTAGATGTCTGTCTGTATGTCTGTCAACCCATGTGTAATTCAAAAGCCATATTCGTACACCGGCGGCGACGCTCCACTTAACACAAGCATTGCGCCCCCCCATTGCCGCGTTCCGGTCGGTTTGGCTCGACTTGGCTTGGCTTGAATGGCTTAGCTGGCTTAGGATACTTTGCAGTCAAGTAGTCTATTATTGCTCCATTTATGCCGTAGTCTTACGCACAAAATTAACATATGAATAAATGCATGGATTAGTGACTGAGATGATGTGCGTGCATACATATTTACTCGGTTAACAAACTGAAAATGTGAAATTTAGTGCGCGCTATGTATGTATAAAAAAATGATTTTATATGGTTTTAATGCATATAAATGAAGCGAAGATTTATACGATTTAAAAAGCAAAAATTGAGTGAAGTTGTTCGGTTTAGTGAAACCATATATCTTAATTTTTTTGGTTGGGATATAAAATATTTTGCGCATCTCTTGTTGCACTAATACCTTGGATGATTAATTAAAGTTTTATTTAATTCAAGTGATGTCCTCAGCAAATAAGTCTAACTTGCAATAACTTATACATATATCCTTCAAGACGTAAAATTTTATTTAAAGAGCATGAGAAACCCATTTCTTTTATGGGATGGAACTGATAATCTACCACATTAATTACATTTTGATTGCCTTCACTTTATTCCAAATTTTACTGTCTTATGACTTTCATCTTTTGAAGTATCTTACTTAGGAGTAAGAAGTGTACCAAGTACAAAATGAACATTTGTACTATATACCAGTATTAACTGATATTTCACAGTCTTAAAAGTCTTGCGGTATTTTTATTGAATCAATTCGTGTGGCACCCATACATCGAGCTTCTTAGTGACTCCAAGCTTCTTCAAATGGTTTATAACGGTTTAATGACCACTATGCCGGTCTCTTTCGACCAATTCAGCGATTTTATCGCAATTTTCGACGACAGGCCTTCCGGAGCGTGGCGCATCTTCGACCACCTCTACACCAGAACGAAAACGTTGAAACCATCGTTGTGCGGTGGAAATGGAAACTGTATCGGGTCCAAAAACTGCACAAATTTTATTGGCGGCTTGAGATGCATTTTTGCCTTTATCGTAGTAGTACTGTAAAATATGTATGCCGTATTTTCTCTTTATTTAGCTCCATGTTTGCGACGCTATAGCTGAGCTTTCCAAAAAGGTATAGCATGGCCCGATGCGACGAATAAAACTAGAACTACGCGCTTTCAGCGCCAACCAGCGAAAATACCGCAAGACTTTCTTGACAACCTAATATGTATAATCACTAGAATACAGAGTATACGTAGTGTTATTAATTTTGAAGTGATGAGGTAGGGACATTTCTAATTGGGTTTAATATATTATATATATTCAATAAACCACTTGTACTATCTAATATTACTTCAATCTCGATATAATTCTAACCCAGAGCTAAAAATTGAACTATGGTTTGCTAAGAATATTCAGCGAATTTTTATAGTTCACCAATCACTCCACAATTCTCAAATAAATTTGGTAGCTGCTTCCACTATAACCGCGTCTTCAATCCATATAATAACCTAATTAAATCAGTTATATTATTATATTTAAAATTTGGGGTTTGTAATAGATAACAATTTCTTGTGTAGAGATAATGGCAGGTCTCGAGTTATTCCATGCTACTACATCTTTTGAACTTATTTATTATAAATTTTATCACAGTGGTTTATATAATAGTTGAGTTACTTTCTAAAATATATTTAAGAAGAGTTTTTCATGTTGCTCTGTAGGTTTCAAAAACGACTCAAAGAAATAGGTACAGCGCCTAAATATATATCGAAGCATTTATATTTCTAAGAGACGTTCAGCTCAACTCTCCGGGATGTGGTAATAAAACGCCAGAAACCCATTTTTACTTTCAAAAAAATGTATGTATGCACCTAGGTTAGTTTAGGTTAATCTGGTAGGCCAATAAGCCATGCATAGACCACTTTGGTCCTTTGCGATACCAGATGGAGTTCAGTTGCTAAGTCCAAGAGGAGTAGTCAACGTTTAGAATGCCTGCGCTTGACGCGAATTTAAACAGACTCTGCAGCCTTATTATCTATACTTTCTCCAGTGTATCATACCGCGGGGATCCCAGATGCTTACAGCGTAGCCAATGCAAGACAAGTGCACAAGAGATGCTCCATTGTTTCCCTGGTGTCCTGCTCCAAACACCCTATACATCTTAAATTACGTTTATAAAGTTATCCATATTTAATATTAAAAGGGACTGAGAATATATATGAGATGATTCATTGACGTAGCGTGATATTTTTGACTTATGCTTCCTGACAGAAAATAGAGACAATTACAGCCTTATGCTCAAAATTTGCGAAAAGTTATTTTTGAGCTTTTCATTGTGAGGGATTGTATTCAGTAAAACGAAACTTTCTTTTCAATATTCAGAGTACCGATTTTAAAAAGTATCACGTGTTTGCATCGGCGGTACTTGGGGAAGTGAAGAAATATGGCCTATGTAAAAAATAATTTTAAAAAATTTAATTACGGTAAAACAAAAATGTGAAGAATTAAAGTCTTATTTATCAACTTAAGAAAATTTTATCTTATTTGAAAATTGTTTATGTCTATGTTGTTGAGTTCTTCTTCTTTCTTGGCGTAGACACCGCTTACGCAATTATAGCCGAGTTAACAACAGCGCACCAATCGTTTCTTCTTTTCGCTACCTGGCGCCAATTGGATATTCCAAGCGAAGCCACGTCCTTCTCCACTTGGTGCATCCAACGTAGTGGAGGTCTTCTTCTGTTTCGCCCGGCGGGTACTGCGTCGAATACTTCTAGAGCTGGAGCGTTTTCGTCCATTCGGACAACATGACCTAGCCAGTGCAGCCGCTGTCTTTTATTCGCTGAACTATGTCAATGTCGTCGTATATCTCGTACAGCTCATCGTTCCATCGAATGCGATATTCGCCGTGGCCAACGCGCAAAGGACCATAAATATTTCGCAGAAAACTCGCAAAGTCGACTCTTCTCTGCACCATATAGCAGACGGGAATAATGAGTAACTTATAGAGTTTGGTTTTTGTTCGTCGAGAGAGGACTTAATTTCTCAATTGCCCACTCAGTCCGAAGTAGCACCTGTTGGAAATTATCGACTTCAAAGTTATGACTATCAACAGTAACGAGAGAGCCAAGTCGCGAGTGACGACTGTTTGTTTGATGACAGGAAATACTTCGTCTTCCCCTCGTTCGCCGCCAGCCCCATTTGTTTTACTTCCTTGTTCAGTCGGGAGAAAACAGAACTAACGGCGCGGGTGTTGAGGCCAATGATATCAATATCATCGACATACGCCAGCAGCTGTACACTCTTATAAAAGATTGCTCGATTAAGTTCTGCAGCTCGAATTATTTTCTCCAGCAGCAGATTGAAGAAGTCGCACGATAGGGAGTCGCCTTATCTGAAACCTCGCTTGGTATCGAACGGCTCGGAGAGGTCCTTCCCGATCCTAACGAAGCTTTTGGTGTAGCTCAATCGCTGCATAAGGGTAGCTCCTTATCGTGCTGTCGAAAGCAGCTTTGAAATCTACGAAGAGGTGATGTGTGTCGATTCTCTTTTCACGTGTCTTTTCCAAAATTTGGCGCATGGAGAATATCTGGTCAGTTGTTGATTTGCCAGGTCTAAAGCCACACTGATAAGATCCAATCAGTGTGCTGACGGTGGGCTTTAATCTTTCACACAATACGCTCGATTGAACCTTATACGCGATGTTGATGAGGCTTATCCCACGGTAGTTGGCGCAGACTGTGGGGTCTCCCTTTTAGTGGATTGGGCAGAGCACGTTTAAATTCCAATCGTTAGGCTGACCATTCGACTGATCATATTTTACAAAGAAGCCGGACATCTACTTATGAAACATTCGGCAAAATATTGCGAGAAACACTTCACATTCACTAGCTAAACTTTTGCCTAGCTTGCAACGAGAAGAACCGTCAGGACCGATTTAAAAAAATTTGTTTTTTTCTATAATTAGTTTTGAGTATATGTATTTGAATGAGGATTCAAAGTATTTGTAATCGGATTTGGTTTGTGTAAATAAGGGCTTTTTGGTTCACTTAAACACCTTACTGGATCTAATTGCATTGTTTGTTGCCTCACTAATTCTGTACGAGTAAGAAGATAAGTCACTTGAACCGTAAAAGTAAAAATTGTTCAGCGAATCGAAGCTTTTATGACAGCCAGGACCCTGCCGAACCACTAAAG
>JAPZAG010002823.1:0-14063 GCA_027475135.1 Bactrocera correcta | reverse complement strand
TACCGTTAAGGCTTTATGTAGACCTCAGTATGCTAAAAAATGTTTATTAACTTAATATGTTAAACTAATGATTTGAAGCATTTCGACATCGATAGCTAAATGTGTATGTACAAGAAAATCGACTTTATACCTAATATAAGATTACGGAATTCTTCTAAATGCACTGCCGTTATGCCGCCATGGCTTTAAGCCAACTTCCGTTCGTTAAAGAAGGTTTATTAACTTAAATATGTTAAACTAATGATTTGAAGCATTTCAATATTGATTGCTAAATGTGTGTATACAAGAAAATAAACTTTAAACATAAATATAAGACTACGGAATTCCTCCAAATGTATTGTCGCTACGCTGCCATGGCTTTACATCAACTTCAATACGTTAAAGAAGGTTAATTAACTTAAATATGTTATACTAATGATTTGAAGCATTTCGATATCGATTGCTAAATGCGTATATACAAAAAAATCGGCTTTATACCTAAATATAAGATTACGGAATTCTTCTAAATGCACTGTCGTTATGCCGCCACGGCTCTATATCAACTTCATTACGTTAAACAAGGTTAACTTACTTAAATATGTTAAACGAATGATTTGAAGCATTTCGATATCGATAGCTAAATGTGTCTATACAAGAAAATCGACTCTTTACCTAAATATAAGATTACGGAATTTTTCCAAATGCACTGCGGTTATACCGTTTTGGCTTTATGTAAACTTCAGTAAGATAAAGAAGGTTAATTAACTAAGATATGTTAAACTAATGATTTGAAGCATTTCGATATCGATTGCAAAATGTGTATATACTAGCAAATCGACTTTATACCTAAATATAAGATTACGGAATTCTTCTAAATGCTTTGCCGTTATGCCGTTAAGGCGTTTGTAGACTTCAGTAAGATAAAGAGGGTTAATTAACTTAAATATGTTAAACTAATGATTTGAAGCATTTCGATATCGATTGCTAAATGAGTATATACAAGAAAATCGACTTTGTACCTAAATATAAGATTACGGAATACTTCTAAATGCTTTGCCGTTATGCCGTTAAGGCGTTTGTAGACTTCAGTAAGATAAAGAGGGTTAATTAACTTAAATATGTTAAACGAATGATTTGAAGCATTTCGATATCGATAGCTAAATGTGTATATACAAGAAAATCGACTCTTTACCTAAATATAAGATTACGGAATTTTTCCAAATGCACGGCCCTTATACCGTTTTGGCTTTATGTAAACTTCAGTAAGATAAAGAAGGTTAATTAACTTAAATATGTTAAACTAATGATTTGAAGCATTTCGATATCGATTGCTAAATGTGTATATACAAGAAAATCGACTTTATACCTAAATATAAGATTACGGAATTCTTCTAAATGCACTGCCGTTATGCCGCCATGGCCTTAACCCATTAATGACAACGTATGATGTATCATACGCATAAAGAGCTTTTTTTAAAAATTCGTTAAAAATCCGAAATGAAATAAAAGCTTTTTATATTTGCAGTGTGAGCGAGATAAAAGGATTTTTGCATTAGAAAAGCTTACTAATTGTCGCTTAAAGCTCATTTGTTAACAATTTTCGCGCCAATTTACGTAGCATTTTTCGGAAAAGTGAATAATGACTCGAAAGTGAGGTTTATATTTTTATAAATAATAAGCGAGAAATTTGCATAACTAAAAATGTGCATAAACTTTAAGCTAAAACCCTAAGCTATCAAATGAATATAAAACGCAGTGAAAAATTGAGCTCCGAAAGTGTTTTAACTATTTGTAAACTATTGCGTATGTTTTATCATACGTAAACGCTAGCCCAGTTATTGCTATATGAAAATTCATTCCTAATATCTCCTTGTTGACAAGCAACAACTGAGGAGATAGTTGGATGGCTCGAAGATTTAAATGAAGATGATGATGCAGAGATTATAGAAAACATCAATAATGCCAATTTTATAGATGTGACTTTGCTCCCCCCCGAAGAACAGGAGTTGTCCGATTGCGATGACGCAGATGAAGACGATGAAGGTACACTGGGTGATTTGGGATGGTGGAGTTCTTAAAAGGGCATGTGAAATAAGAATTGATAACTAAGAAGTAAAGGAGCAACAGTTTCTAAATGAAGCGAGCAGTTCACCAGCCCCACGTACAAGGACTTCAACTCAAAGGAAAACTAAAAACAAGAAGATTTGCCGAAAATGGTCCAAGATAGTACTAAAAGCAAGTGAATGTTCTATCACAGCAATACGCGAGCCGGAGTCCGGAGTATACATTGCAGCAGATATTTTGGAAAATGATTTAAGTCCAATACAACTTTTTAAAACAATTTTTGATAGCGAATTTATGGAATGTATACAATCAGAGACTGTTAAGTACGCCATTAACAAAGGAGATGAAGCTTTCACCGTAAGTCTTGAGGAGTTATGCACATATTTCGGCATCCTTATACTAAATGGATACAACAAGGTGACTACCCTGAACCACAAATTCACTTACTTACTTGTTAAATTACACATTTTTATTTTAAGGTTCCAGGTACTCGCATGTACTGGGAGACAGAAAAAGATGTGTACAATCATTTAGTGGCAGGTTCAATGGCGAGGAATAAGTTTGAAAATATACAACGCTACCTTCATTTCAATGATAATACACAAATTGATTCGAATAATAAGGTATTCAAAGTTCACAGCCTGTTCTTGGTCATTTAAATACAAAGTTTAAAGAGCTTGGAAAACTCTTTGGAACTTCATTTTCTGTAGACGAATCGATGGAGCCGTATTTTGGTAAGCAATCTTTCAAGCATTCTATACGAGGAAAACCAATTCTCTATGGATACAAAATTTGAAATTTTGTAAAGAAAATGCTCCTTTGAGCAGCATGAAAAGAGAACTCCGTGGTACTTGTGAAGCATTAAAATCTAAAAATATTACCCCAGTTAGGTTTAATGATAACAATAATGTCACCATTGCAACAAATTGCAAAAACGACAACATAACGACAACAACCGGATTATGCAAAAGATATGATCTACAACAGAAACGCAGAGAAGACGTAAAGCAACTAGTCATTATCAAGGAGTATAATTCGGGAATGGGTGGAGTCGATCTCTTTGACCAGCAAAGGGCAGCGTACCGAACTCGGATTCGGTCAAGAAAATGGAATGGAATGCATAAATGGTGCCGTTGTAAATTTATGGATATTATATCGGAAGGCTTATCCACAAGTTACTCTTCTCGGCTTCATCCGACGACATACAAGGAGCATACTTTCAAAGCCAATTGATTTTCATCCAGTCTCATCACGAAACGAGAAAACGAAACTAGATACGACGGAGTCGAGCACTACGTAAATTACTCAAAAACCAGCGCAGATGCAAAAATTGTGGAAAGTGTACGAAATTTATATGCAAGAAATGTAATTTTGGCTTGCACCCAGATAACTATTTCTACAAATATCATGTAAACTGAGTCAGCAACTAAATCTGAAAATTAACAGTTAAAATATGTCATTAAATATATCAATACAATGTCAATTTGAATTTAAAAGTTATAGTGATGTTTACATTTTATTTTCATAGAGGCAGGTCTCCGTATACGTTTATGTATGATATATCATACGCTCCGCCGCGCCCACATCTTTTGAGATATTTTTTTGAAAATTGGAAATTACCTTTTTAATATCATTACAGACGTCTGCTTAAAATTTCGGTGGCTTATCATAGCGGGTTTTAGGCGTGAGCAGTAATGGGTTAAGCCAACTTCAGTTCGTTAAAGAAAGTTTATTAACTTAAATATGTTAAACCAGTTATTTGAAGCATTTCGATATCGATTGCTTAATGCATATATACCCGAAAATCGACTTTATACCTAAATATGAGACTACGGAATTCTTCCAAATGTACTGTCGTTATGTCGCCATGGCTTTATATAAACTTCAATACGTTAAAGAAGGTTAATTAACTTAAATATTCTTCTTAGTGTACTGCCGTTATGCCGCCATGGTTTTAAGCCAACTTCCGTTCGTTAAAGAAGGTTTATTAACTTAAATATGTTAAACTAATGATTTGAAGCATTTCGTTATCGATAGCTAAATGTGTATATACAAGAAAATCAACTTTATACATAAATATAAGACTACGGAATTCCTCCAAATGTATTGTCGTTATGCTGCCATGGCTTTACATCAACTTCAATACGTTAAAGAAGGTTAATTAACTTAAATATGTTAAACTAATGATTTGAAGCATTTCGATATCGATTGCTAAATGCGTATATGCAACAAAATCGGCTTTATACCAAAATAGAAGATTACGGAATTCTTCCAAATCTACTGTCGTTATGCCGCCATGGCTTTATATCAACTTCAATACGTTAAAGAAGGTTAACTAACTTAAATATGTTAAACGAATGATTTGAAACATTTCGATATCGATAGTTAAATGTGTATATAGAAGAAAATCGACTCTTTACCTAAATATAAGATTACGGAATTTTTCCAAATGCACTGCCCCTATACCGCTTTGGCTTTATATAAACTTCAGTAAGATAAAGAAGGTTAATTAACTTAAATATGTTAAACTAATGATTTAAAGCATTTCGATATCGATTGCTAAATGTGTATATACAACAAAATCGACTTTATACCTAAACATAAGATTACGGAATACTTCTAAATGCACTGTCGTTATTCCGCCATGGCTTTATATCACCTTCAATACGTTAAAGAAGGTTAACTAACTTAAATATGTTAAACGAATGATTTGAAGCATTTCGATATCGATAGCTAAATGTGTATATACAAGAAAATCGACTTTTTACCTAAATATAAAATTATAACATTACGGAATTCCTCTAAATGCACTGCCGTTATACCGCTAAGGCTTTATGTAGACTTTAGTATGCTAAAAAATTTTTATTAACTTAATATGTTAAATTAATGATTTGAAGCATTTCGATATCGATAGCTAAATGTGTATATACAAGAAAATCGACTTTATACCTAATATAAGATTATGGAATTCTTACAAATGTACTGTCGTTATGCCGCCATGGCTTTACGCCAACTTCCGTTCGTTAAAGAAGGTTTATTAACTTAAATATGTTAAACTAATGATTTGAAGATTTTCGAAATCGATTGCTAAATGAGTATATACAAGAAAATCGACTTTATACCTAAATATAAGATAACGGAATTCTTCTAAATGCTTTGCCGTTATGCCGTTAAGGCGTTTGTAGACTTCAGTAAGATAAAGAGGGTTAATTAACTTAAATATGTTAAACTAATGATTTGAAGCATTTCGATATCGATTGCTAAATGAGTATATACAAGAAAATCGACTTTATACCTAAATATAAGATTACGGAATACTTCTAAATGCTTTGCCGTTATGCCGTTAAGGCGTTTGTAGACTTCAGTAAGATAAAGAGGGTTAATTAACTTAAATATGTTAAACGAATGATTTGAAGCATTTCGATATCGATAGCTAAATGTGTATATACAAGAAAATCGACTCTTTACCTAAATATAAGATTACGGAATTTTTCCAAATGCACGGCCCTTATACCGTTTTGGCTTTATGTAAACTTCAGTAAGATAAAGAAGGTTAATTAACTTAAATATGTTAAACTAATGATTTAAAGCATTTCGATATCGATTGCTAAATGTGTATATACAACAAAATCGACCTTATATCTAAATTTAAGATTACGGAATTCTTCCAAATCTACTGTCGTTATGCCGCCATGGCTTTATATCAACTTCAATACGTTAAAGAAGGTTAATTAACTTAAATATGTTAAACTAATGATGTGAGGCATTTCGATATCGATTGCTAAATGAATATATACAAGAAAATCGACTTTATACCTAAATATAACATTACGGAATACTTCTAAATGCTTTGCCGTTATGCCGTTATTAACGAATGATTTGAAGCATTTCGATATCGATAGCTAAATGTGTATATACAAGGAAATCGACTCTTTACCTAAATATAAGATTACGGAATTATTCCAAATGCACTGCCCTTATACCGTTTTGGCTTTATGTAAACTTCAGCAAGATAAAGAAGGTTACTTAACTTAAATATGTTAAACTAATGATTTGAAGCATTTCGATATCGATAGCTAAATGCGTATATGCAACAAAATCGGCTTTATACCTAAATATAAGATTACGGAATTCTTCCAAATCTACTGTCGTTATGCCGCCATGGCTTTATATCAACTTCAATACGTTAAAGAAGGTTAACTAACTTAAATATGTTAAACGAAATGATTTGAAGCATTTCGATATCGATAGCTAAATGTGTATATACAAGAAAATCGACTCTTTACCTAAATATAAGATTACAGAATTATTCCAAATGCACCGCCCTTATACCGTTTTGGCTTTATGTAAACTTTAGTAAGATAAAGAAGGTTAATTAACTTAAATATGTTAAACTAATGATTTGAAGCATTTCGATATCGATTGCTTAATGTGTATATACAACAAAATCGACTTTATACCTAAATATAAGATTACGGAATTCTTCTAAATGCACTGTCGTTATGCCGCCATGACTTTATATCACCTTCATTACGTTAAAGAAGTTTAACTAACTTAAATATGTCAAACGAATGATTTGAAGCTTTTCGATATCGATTGCTAAATGCGTATATATAACAAAATCGGTTTAATACCTAAATATAAGATTACGAAATTCTTCTAAATGCACTGTCGTTATGTCGCCATGGCTTTATATCACCTTTATTACGTTAAAGAAGGTTAACTAACTTAAATATGTTAAACGAATGATTTGGAGCCTTTCGATATCGATTGCCAAAAGCGTATATACAACAAAATCGGCTTTATACCTAAATATAAGATTACGTAATTCTTCTAAATGCACTGTCGTTATGGCGCCATGGCTTTATATCACCTTCATTACGTTAAAGAAGGTTTACTAACTTAAATGTGTTAAACGATTGATTGGAAGCATTTAGACATCGATTGCTAAATGAGTATATACAAGAAAGTCGACTTTTTACCTAAATATAAGATTACGAAATTCTTCCAAATGCACTGCCTTTATGCCGTTATGGCTTTATGTTAACTTCAGAAGGTTTATTAACTTAGATATGTTACACTAGCTATTTGAAGCATTTCGAAATCGATTGCTTAATGCATATATACAAGAAAATCGACTTTCTACCTAAATATAAGATTACGGAATTCTTCCAAATGTACTGTCGTTATGCCGCCATGGCTTTATATCAACTTCAATATGTTATAGAAGCAAGAGGAAGAAGAATTAACTTAGATATGTTAAACTAATTATTTGAAGCATTTCGATATCGATTGCTAAATGTGTATATACACCAAAATCGACTTTATACCTAAATATAAGCTTACGGAATTTTTCCAAATGCACGGCCCTTATACCGTTTTGGCTTTATGTAAACTTCAGTAAGATAAAGAAGGTTAACTAACTTAAATATGTTAAACGAAATGATTTGAAGCATTTCGATATCGATAGCTAAATGTGTATATACAAGAAAATCGACTCTTTACCTAAATATAAGATTACAGAATTATTCCAAATGCACCGCCCTTATACCGTTTTGGCTTTATGTAAACTTTAGTAAGATAAAGAAGGTTAACTAACTTAAATATGTTAAACGAAATGATTTGAAGCATTTCGATATCGATAGCTAAATGTGTATAGACAAGAAAATCGACTTTATACCTAAATATAAGATTACGGAATTCTTCTACATGCACTGCCGTTATGCCGCCATGTCTATATGCCAACTTCAGATCGTTAAAGAAGGTTAATTTACATAAATATGTTAAACTAATGATTTGAAGATTTTCGATATCGATAGCTAAATGTGTTAATACAAGAAAATCGACTATATACCTAAATATAAGATTACGGAATTCTTCCAAATCTACTGTCGTTATGCCGCCATGGCTTTATATCACCTTCATTACGTTAAAGAAGGTTAATTAACTTAAATATGTTAAACTAATGATTTGAAGCATTTCGATATCGATTGCTAAATGCGTATGTACAACAAAATCGACTTTATACCTATATATAAGATAACGGAATTCATATAAATATACCCCCGTTATGCCGTTAAGGCTTTATGTAAACTTCATTAAGATAAAGAAGGTTAATTAACTTAAATATGCTAAACCAGTTATTTGAAGCATTTCGATATCGATTGCTAAATGAGTATATACAAGAAAATCGACTTTATACCTAAATAAAAGATTAGGGAATTCTTCTAAATGCACTGCCTTTATGCCGTTATGGCTTTATGTTAACTTCAGAAGGTTTATTAACTTAGATATGTTACACTAGCTATTTGAAGCATTTCGAAATCGATTGCTTAATGCATATATACAAGAAAATCGACTTTCTACCTAAATATAAGATTACGGAATTCTTCCAAATGTACTGTCGTTATGCCGCCATGGCTTTATATCAACTTCAATATGTTATAGAAGCAAGAGGAAGAAGAATTAACTTAGATATGTTAAACTAATTATTTGAAGCATTTCGATATCGATTGCTAAATGTGTATATACACCAAAATCGATTTTATACCTAAATATAAGCTTACGGAATTCTTCTAAATGCACTGCCTTTTTTGCCGTTATGGCTTTATGTTAACTTCAGAAGGTTTATTAACTTAGATATGTTACACTAGTTATTTGAAGCATTTCGAAATCGATTGCTTAATGCATATATTCAAGAAAATCGAATTTCTACCTAAATATAAGATTACGGAATTCTTCCAAATGTACTGTCGTTATGCCGCCATGGCTTTATATCAACTTCAATATGCTATAGAAGGATAATTAACTTAAATATGTTAAACTAATGATTTGAAGCATTTCGATATCGATTGCTAAATGTGTATATACAACAAAATTGACTTTATACCTAAATATAAGCTTACGGAATTCTTCTAAATGCACTGCCGTTTTGCCGCCATGGCTTTATGTTAACTACAGTGCGTTAAAGAAGCTTGATTAACTTAAATATATTAAACTAATTATTTGAGGATTTTCGAAATCGATTGCTAAATGCATATACACAACAAAATCGACTATATACCTAAATTTAAGATTACGGAATTCTTCCAAATGCACTGCCGTTGTTCCGTTATGGCTTTATGTTAACTTCAGTTCGTTTAAGAAGGTTTATTAACTTAAATATGTTAAACCAGTTATTTGAAGCATTTCGATTGCTTAATGCATATATACAAGAAAACTGACTTTTTCACGGAATTCTTCCAAATGTACTGTCGTTATACCACCATGGCTTTATATCAACTCCAATACTTCAAAAAAGGTTAATTAACTTAAATATGTTAAAGTAATGATTTGAAGCATTTAGATATCGATATCTTAATGTGTATATACAAGAAAATCGACTTTATACCTAAATATAAGATTACGGGTTTCTTCCAAATCTACTGTCGTTATGCCGCCATGGCTTTATATCAACTTCAATACGTTAAAGAAGGTTAATTAACTTAAATATGTTAAACTAATGATTTGAAGCATTTCGATATCGATTGCTAAATGCGTATATACAACAAAATCGACTTTATACCTAATATAAGATTACGGAATTCTTCTAAATGCACTGTCGTTATGCCGCCATGGCTTTATATCGCCTTTATTACGTTAAAGAAGTTTAACTAACATAAATATGTTAAACTAATGATTTGAAGATTTTCGATATCGATTGCTAAATGTGTAAATACAAGAAAATCGACTATATACCTAAATATAAGATTACGGAAATCTTCTACCTGCACTGTCGTTATGCCGCCATGGCTTTATATCACCTTCATTACGTTAAAGAAGGTTAATTAACTTAAATATGTTAAACTAATTATTTGAAGCATTTCGACATCGATTGCTTAATGCGTATGTACAACAAAATCGACTTTATACCTAAATATAAGATAACGGAATTCATATAAATATACCGCCGTTATGCCGTTAAGGCTTTATGTTAACTTCATTAAGATAAAGAAGGTTAATTAACTTAAATATGCTAAACCAGTTATTTGAAGCATTTCGATATCGATTGCTAAATGAGTATATACAAGAAAATCGACTTTATACCTAAATATAAGATTACGGAATTCTTCTAAATGCACTGTCGTTATGCCGCCATGGCTTTATATCACCTTCATTACGTTAAAGAAGTTTAACTAACATAAATATGTTAAACTAATGATTTGAGGATTTTCGGTATCGATAGCTAAATGTGTAAATACAAGAAAATCGACTAGATACCTAAATATAAGATTACGGAACTCTTCTACCTGCACTGTCGTTATACCGCCATGGCTTTATATCACCTTCAATACGTTAAAGAAGGTTAATTAACTTAATTATGTAAAACTAATGATTTGAAGATTTTCGATATCGATTGCTAAATGCGTATGTACAACAAAATCGACTTTATACCTATATATATGATAACGGAATTCATATAAATATACCGCCGTTATGCCGTTAAGGCTTTATGTAAACTTCATTAAGATAAAGAAGGTTAATTAACTTAAATATGCTAAACCAGATATTTGAAGCATTTCGATATCGATTGCTAAATGAGTATATACAAGAAAATCGACTTTATACCTAAATATAAGCTTACGGAATTCTTCTAAATGCACTGCCGTTATGCCGTTATGGCTTTATGTTAACTTCAGAAGGTTTATTAACTTAGATATATTACACTAGTTATTTGAAGCATTTCGAAATCGATTGCTTAATGCATATATTCAAGAAAATCGACTTTCTACCTAAATATAAGATTACGGAATTCTTCCAAACGTACTGTCGTTATGCCGCCATGGCTTTATATCAACTTCAATATGTTATAGAAGGATAATTAACTTAAATATGTTAAACTAATGATTTGAAGCATTTCGATATCGATTGCTAAATATGTATATACAACAAAATTGACTTTATACCTAAACATAAGCTTACGGAATTTTTCTAAATGCACTGCCGTTATGCCGCCATGGCTTTATGTTAACTTCAGTGCGTTAAAGAAGCTTTATTAACTTAAATATGTTAAACTAATGATTTGAAGATTTTCGAAATCGATTGCTAAATGCATACACACAACAAAATCGACTTTATACCTAAATATAAGATTACGGAATTCTTCCAAATGCACTGCCGTTATTCCGTTATGGCTTTATGTTAACTTCAGTTCGTTTGAGAAGGTTATTATTTTAAATATGTTGAACCAGTTATTTGAAGCATTTCGATTGCTTAATGCATATATACAAGAAAATTGACTTTATACCTAAATATAAGATCACGGAATTCTTCCAAATGTACTGTCGTTATACCACCATGGCTTTATATCAACTCCAATACGTTAAAAAAGGTTAATTAACTTAAATATGTTAAAATAAATATTTGAAGCATTTAGATATCGATATCTAAATGTGTATATGAAAGAAAATCGACTTTATACCTAAATATAAGATTACGTAATTCTACTAAATGCACTGTCGTTATGGCGCCATGGCTTTATATCACCTTCATTACGTTAAAGAAGGTTTACTATCTTAAATATGTTAAACGATTGATTTGAAGCATTTAGACATCGATTGCTAAATGAGTATATACAAGAAAGTCGACTTTTTACCTAAATATAAGATTACGAAATTCTTCCAAATGCACTGCCGTTATACCGTTTTGGCTTTATGTAAACTTCAGTAAGATAAAGAAGGTTAATTAACTTAAATATGTTAAACTAATGATTTAAAGCATTTCGATATCGATTGCTAGATGCGTATATACAACAAAATCGACTTCATACCTAAATATAGGGTGTTTTTTTTAAGAGCTTGATAACTTTTTTAAAAAAAAAAAACGCATAAAATTTGCAAAATCTCATCGGTTCTTTATTTGAAACGTTAGATTGGTTCATGACATTTACTTTTTGAAGATAATTTCATTTAAATGTTGACCGCGGCTGCGTCTTAGGTGGTCCATTCGGAAAGTCCAATTTTGGGCAACTTTTTCGAGCATTTCGGCCGGAATAGCCCGAATTTCTTCGGAAATGTTGTCTTCCAAAGCTGGAATAGTTGCTGGCTTATTTCTGTAGACTTTAGACTTGACGTAGCCCCACAAAAAATAGTCTAAAGGCGTTAAATCGCATGATCTTGGTGGCCAACTTACGGGTCCATTTCTTGAGATGAATTGTTGTCCGAAGTTTTCCCTCAAAATGGCCATAGAATCGCGAGCTGTGTGGCATGTAGCGCCATCTTGTTGAAACCACATGTCAACCAAGTTCAGTTCTTCCATTTTTGGCAACAAAAAGTTTGTTAGCATCGAACGATAGCGATCGCCATTCACCGTAACGTTGCGTCCAACAGCATCTTTGAAAAAATACGGTCCAATGATTCCACCAGCGTACAAACCACACCAAACAGTGCATTTTTCGGGATGCATGGGCAGTTCTTGAACGGCTTCTGGTTGCTCTTCACCCCAAATGCGGCAATTTTGCTTATTTACGTAGCCATTCAACCAGAAATGAGCCTCATCGCTCATCGGACACGGACGCGAAACACATTTCGAACCGAACACTGATTTTGGTAATAAAATTCAATGATTTGCAAGCGTTGCTCGTTAGTAAGTCTATTCATGATGAAATGTCAAAGCATACTGAGCATCTTTCTCTTTGACACCATGTCTGACATCCCACGTGATCTGTCAAATACTACTGCATGAAAATCCTAACCTCAAAAAAATCACCCGTTACAAGATTACGGAATTCTTCTAAATGCACTGTCGTTGAGCCGCCATGGCTTTATACCACCTTCATTAGGGTAAAGAAGTTTAACGAACTTAAATATGTTAAACTAATGATTTGAAGCATTTCGATATCGATTGCTAAATGTGTATGTACAACAAAATCGACTTTATACTCAAATAGAAGATAACGGAATCCATATAAATATACTGCCGTTATGCCGTTTTTTCTTTATGTAAACTTCAGTAAGATAAAGAAGGTTAATTAACTTAAATATGCTAAACCAGTTATTTGAAGCATTTCGATATCGATTGCTTAATGTGTAAATACAAGAAAATCCACTTTATACCTAAATATAAAATTGTAAAATTACGGAATTCTTCTAAATGCACTGCCGTTATACCGTTAAGGCTTTATGTAGACTTTAGTAAGCTAAAAAGCGTTTATTAACTTAATATGTTAAACTAATGATATGAAGCATTTCGATATCGATAGCTAAATGTGTATATACAAGAAAATCGACTTTATACCTAAATATAAGATTACGGAATTCTTCTACATGCACTGCCGTTATGCCGCCATGGCTATATGCCAACTTCAGATCGTTAAAGAAGGTTAATTTACATAAATATGTTAAACTAATGATTTGAAGATTTTCGATATCGATAGCTAAATGTGTTAATACAAGAAAATCGACTATATACCTAAATATAAGATTACGGAATTCTTCCAAATCTACTGTCGTTATGCCGCCATGGCTTTATATCACCTTCATTACGTTAAAGAAGGTTAATTAACTTAAATATGTTAAACTAATGATTTGAAGCATTTCGATATCGATTGCTAAATGCGTATGTACAACAAAATCGACTTTAAACCTATATATAAGATAACGGAATTCATATAAATATACCCCCGTTATGCCGTTAAGGCTTTATGTAAACTTCATTAAGATAAAGAAGGTTAATTAACTTAAATATGCTAAACCAGTTATTTGAAGCATTTCGATATCGATTGCTAAATGAGTATATACAAGAAAATCGACTTTATACCTAAATATAAGATTACGGAATTCTTCTAAATGCACTGCCGTTATGCCGCTATGGCTTTATGTTAACTTCAGAAGGTTTATTAACTTAGATATGTTACAATAGCTATTTGAAGCATTTCGAAATCGATTGCTTAATGCATATATACAAGAAAATCGACTTTCTACCTAAATATAAGATTACGGAATTCTTCCAAATGTACTGTCGTTATGCCGCCATGGCTTTAT
>JAPZAG010002822.1:0-14075 GCA_027475135.1 Bactrocera correcta | reverse complement strand
GGATGAAATAAATTGCACCGGTTAGGTAATTTTATAACCTTTCCAAAAATGTATAATTCGACCCTGAGCGCCCGCCGGGGGCGTGGCAATAGGCGAAAAAGAGGTTGGGGAAAAAATGGTAAATTCACATGTACTTTTGGCGGCCATTTGCAAAAAAGCGGGAATCAAATAATAACGGCAACTATGTGATTAATGTAATGACACGTCTGTAGATTAATTAGAGGTACAAATCATTGATAAGAAGTGAACAGGTGATGAGTTATCACAAAAACAAAGGTAAGTACCGTTTTGACCAAAAATGGTAAATTCACATGTACTTTTGGCGGCCATTTGCAAAAAACCGGGAATCAAATAATAACGGCAACTATGTGATTCATGTAATGACAAGTCTGTAGATTAATTAGAGGTATAAATCATTGATAAGAAGTGAACAGGTGATGAGTTATCACAAAAACAAAGGTAAGTACCATTTTGACCATATTCGACCTTTGGGGTAACTACAGTTCGGGGGGTATGGGGACGGGGGGGATGAAAACTTTTTTGCGAGTTAGTTCACATTTGGGGCTTTCAGGAAAGCCCTCAATCTCCCCTCTAGCCCCACCAGGGGCTTAGAATAAGCGTTCACAAAAAATGTTAAAATTGCAAAAAAATTTTTCGCGTTATTCTAACCTTTGAAACGCTCTAGCGGCTAAAGTATTTCACCTAGGTGGATGAAATAAATTGCACCGGTTAGGTAATTTTATAACGTTTCCAAAAATGTATAATTCGACCCTGAGCACCCGGGGGCGTGGCAATAAGCGAAAAAGGGGTTGGGAAAAAAATGGTAAATTCACATGTACTTTTGGCGGCCATTTGCAAAAAAGCGGGAATCAAATAATAACGGCAACTATGTGATTCATGTAATGACACGTCTGTAGATTAATTAGAGGTACAAATCATTGATAAGAAGTGAACAGGTGATGAGTTATCACAAAAACAAAGGTAAGTACCGTTTTGACCAAAAATGGTAAATTCACATGTACTTTTGGCGGCCATCTGCAAAAAAGCGGGAATCAAATAATAACGGCAACTACGTGATTCATGTAATGACACGTCTGTAGATTAATGAGACGTATAAATCATTGATAAGAAGTGAACAGGTGATGAGTTATCACAAAAACAAAGGTAAGTACCATTTTGACCATATTCGACCTTTGGGGTAACTACAGTTCGGGGGTATGGCGACGGGGGGGATGAAAACTTTTTTGCGAGTTAGTTCACATTTGGGGCTTTCAGGAAAGCCTTCAATCTCCCCTCTAGCCCCACCAGGGGCTATAATAAGCGTTCACAAAAAAATGTTAAAATTGCAAAAAATTTTTTCGCGTTATTCTAACCCTTTGAAACGCTCTAGCGGCTAAAGTATTTCACCTAGGTCGATGAAATAAATTGCACCGGTTAGGTAATTTTATAACCTTTCCAAACATGTATAATTCGATCCTGAGCGCCCAAGGGCGTGGCAAAAAATTTTTTCGCGTTATTCTAACCCTTTGAAACGCTCTAGCGGCTAAAGTATTTCACCCAGGTGGATGAAATAAATTGCACCGGTTAGGTAATTTTATTGCCTTTCCAAAAATGTATAATTCGACCCTGGGCGCCCGCCGGGGGCGTGGCAATAAGCGAAAAAGAGGTTGGGAAAAAAATGGTAAATTCACATGTACTTTTGGCGGCCATTTGCAAAAAAGCGGGAATCAAATAATAACGGCAACTATGTGATTCATGTAATGACATGTCTGTAGACAAATCATTGATAAGAAGTGAACAGGTGATGAGTTATCACAAAAACAAAGGTAAGTACCATTTTGACCATATTCGACCTTTGGGGTAACTACAGTTCGGGGGGTATGGGGCCGGGGGGGATGAAAACTTTTTTGCGAGTTAGTTCACATTTGGGGCTTTCAGGAAAGCCCTCAATCTCCCCTCTAGCCCCACCAGGGGCTTAGAATAAGCGTTCACAAAAAAATGTTTAAATTGCAAAAAAAAATTTCGCGTTATTCTAACTCTTTGAAACGCTCTAGCGGCTAAAGTATTTCACCTAGGTGGATGAAATAAATTGCACCGGTTAGGTAATTTTATAACCTTTCCAAAAATGTGTAATTCGACTCTGAACGCCCGCCGGGGGCGTGGCAATAAGCGAAAAAAAGGCTGGAAAAAAATGGTAAATTCACATGTACTTTTGGCGGCCTTTTCCAAGAGAGCGGGAATCACATGATAACGGCAACTTAGTGATTCATGTAATGACACGTCTGTAAATTAATTAGAGGTATAAATCATTGATAAGAAGTGAACAGGTGATGAGTTATCACAAAAACAATGGTAAGTACCGTTTTGACCATATTCGACCTTTGGGGTAACTACAGTTCGATGGGTATGGGGCCGGGGGGGATGAAAACTTTTTTGCGAGTTAGTTCACATTTGGGGCTTTCAGGAAAGCCCTCAATCTCCCTTCTAGCCCCACCAGGGGCTTAGAATAAGCGTTAACAAAAAAATGTTAAAATTGCAAAAAATTTTTTCGCGTTATTCTAACCCTTTGAAACGCTCTACCGGCTAAAGTATTTCACCTAGGTGGATGATATAAATTGCACCGGTTAGGTAATTTTATATCCTTTCCAAAAATGTATAATTCGACCCTGAGTGCCCGCCGGGGGCGTGGAAATAAGCGAAAAAGGGGTTGGGAAAAAATGGTAAATTCACATGTACTTTTGGCGGCCATTTGCAAAAAAGCGGGAATCAAATAATAACGGCAACTATGTGATTCATGTAATGACACGTCTGTAGATTAATTAGAGGTATAAATCATTGATAAGAAGTGAACAGGTGATGAGTTATCACAAAAACAAAGGTAAGTACCGTTTTGACCATATTCGACATTTGGGGTAACTACAGTTCGGGGGGTATGGGGTCGGGGGGTTGAAAACTTTTTTCCGAGTTAGTTCACATTTGGGGCTTTCAGGAAAGCCCTCAATCTCCCCTCTAGCTCCACCAGGGGCTTAGAATACGCGTTCACAAAAAAATGTTAAAATTGCAAAAAATTTTTTCGCGTTATTCTAACCTTTGAAACGCTCTAGCGGCTAAAGTATTTCACCAAGGTGGATGAAATAGATTGCACCGGTTAGGTAATTTTATAACCTTTCCAAAAATGTAAAACTCGACCCTGAGCGCCCGCCGGGGGCGTGGCAATAAGCGAAAAAGAGGTTGGGAAAAAAATGGTAAATTCACATGTACTTTTGGCGGCCATTTGCAAAAAAGCGGGAATCAAATAATAACGGCAACTATGTGACTCATGTAATGACACGTCTGTAGATTAATTAGAGGTACAAATCATTGATAAGAAGTGAACAGGTGATGAGTTATCACAAAAACAATGGTAAGTACCGTTTTGACCAAAAATGGTAAATTCACATGTACTTTTGGCGGCCATTTGCAAAAAAGCGGGAATCAAATAATAACGGCAACTATGTGATTCATGTAATGACACGTCTGTAGATTAATTAGAGGTATAAATCATTGATAAGAAGTGAACAGGTGATGAGTTATCACAAAAACAAAGGTAAGTACCGTTTTGACCATATTCGACCTTTGGGGTAACTACAGTTCGGGGGGTATGGGGTCGGGGGGGATGAAAGCTTTTTTGCGAGTTAGTTCACATTTGGGGCTTTCAGGAAAGCCCTCAATCTCCCCTCTAGCTCCACCAGGGGCTTAGAATAAGCGTTCACAAAAAAATGTTAAAATTGCAAACAATTTTTTCGCGTTATTCTAACCCTTTGAAACGCTCTAGCGGCTAAAGTATTTCACCAAGGTGGATGAAATAAATTGCACCGGTTAGGTAATTTTATAACCTTTCCAAAAATGTATAATTCGACCCTGAGCGCCCGCCGGGGGCGCGCCAATAGGCGAAAAAGAGGTTGGGGAAAAAATGGTAAATTCACATGTACTTTTGGCGGCCATTTGCAAAAAAGCGGGAATCAAATAATAACGGCAACTATGTGATTCATGTAATGACACGTCTGTAGATTAATTAGAGGTACAAATCATTGATAAGAAGTGAACAGGTGATGAGTTATCACAAAAACAAAGGTAAGTACCGTTTTGACCATATTCGACCTTTGGGGTAACTACAGTTAAGGGGGTATGGGATCGGGGGGGATGAAAACTTTTTTGCGAGTTAGTTCACATTTGGGGCTTTCGGGAAAGCCCTCAATCTCCCCTATAGCCCCACCAGGGGCTATAATAAGCGTTCACAAAAAAATGTTAAAATTGCAAAAAAATTTTTCGCGTTATTCTAACCCTTTGAAACGCTCTAGCGGCTAAAGTATTTCACCTAGGTCGATGAAATAAATTGCACCGGTTAGGTAATTTTATAACCTTTCCAAAAATGTATAATTCGACCCCGAGCGCCCGGGGGCGTGGCAAAAAATTTTTTCGCGTTATTCTAGCCCTTTGAAACGCTCTAGCGGCTAAAGTATTTCACCTAGGTGGATGAAATAAATTGCACCAGTTCGGTAATTTTATAGCCTTTCCAAAAACGTATAATTCGACCCTGGGCGCCCGCCGGGGCGTGGCAATAAGCGAAAAAGAGGTTGGAAAAAAAATGGTAAATTCACATGTACTTTTGGCGGCCATTTGCAAAAAAGCGGGAATCAAATAATAACGACAACTATGTGATTCATGTAATGACCCGTCTGTAGATTAATTAGAGGTATAAATCATTGATAAGAAGTGAACAGGTGATGAGTTATCACAAAAACAAAGGTAAGTACCGTTTTGACCATATTCGACCTTTGGGGTAACTACAGTTCGGGGGGTATGGGGCCGGGGGGGATGAAAACTTTTTTGCGAGTTAGTTCACATTTGGGGCATTCAGGAAAGCCCACAGCCTCCCCTCTAGCCCCACCAGGGGCTTACAATAAGCGTTCACAAAAAAATGTTAAAATTGCAAAAAATTTTTTCGCGTTATTCTAACCGTTTGAAACGCTCTAGCGGCTAAAGTATTTCACCTAGGTCGATGAAATAAATTGCACCGGTTAGGTAATTTTAAAACCCTTTTCCCAAAAAATGTATAATTCGACCCCGAGCGCCCGGGGGCGTGGCAAAAAATTTTTTCGCGTTATTCTAACCCTTTGAAACGCTCTAGCGGCTAAAGTATTTCACCTAGGTGGATGAAATAAATTGCACCTGTTAGGTAATTTTATAGCCTTTCGAAAAATGTATAATTCGACTCTGAGCGCCCGCCGGGGGCGTGGCAATGACCGAAAAAAGGTTGAAAAAAAAAGGTAAATTCACATGTAATTTTGGCGGCCTTTTCCAAGAGAGCGGGAACCAAATAATAACGGCAACTATGTGATTCATGTAATGACAAGTCTGTAGATTAATGAGACGTATAAATCATTGATAAGAAGTGAACAGGTGATGAGTTATCACAAAAACAAAGGTAAGTACCGGTTTCACCATATTCGACATTTGGGGTAACTACAGTTCGGGGGGTATGGGGCCGGGGGGGATGAAAACTTTTTTGCGAGTTAGTTCACATTTGGAGCTTTCAGGAAAGCCCTCAATCTCCCCTTTAGCTCCACCAGGGGCTTAGAATAAGCGTTCACAAAAAAATGTTAAAATTGCAAAAAAATTTTTCGCGTTATTATAACCCTTTGAAACGCTCTAGCGGCTAAAGTATTTCACCTAGGTGGATGAAATAAATTGCACCGGTTAGGTAATTTTATAACCTTTCCAAAAATGTATAATTCGACCCCGAGCGCCCGGGGGCGTGGCAAAAAATTTTTCGCGTTATTCTAACCCTTTGAAACGCTCTAGCGGCTAAAGTATTTCACCTAGGTGGATGAAATAAATTGCACCGGTTAGGTAATTTTATAACCTTTCCAAAAATGTATAATTCGACCCTGAGCGCCCGCCGGGGTCGTGGCAATAAGCGAAAAAGAGGTTGGGAAAAAATGGTAAATTCACATGTACTTTTGGCGGCCATTTGCAAAAAAGCGGGAATCAAGTAATAACGGCAACTATGTGATTCATGTAATGACACGTCTGTAGATTAATGAGACGTATAAATCATTGATAAGAAGTGAACAGGTGATGAGTTATCACAAAAACAAAGGTAAGTACCGTTTTCACCATATTCGATCTTTGGGGTAACTACAGTTCGGGGGTTATGGGGCCGGGGGGGATGAAAGCTTTTTTGCGAGTTAGTTCACATTTGGGGCTTTCAGGAAAGCCCTCAATCTCCCTTCTATCCCCACCAGGGGCTTAGAATAAGTGTTTACAAAAAAATGTTAAAACTGCAAAAAATTTTTTCGCGTTATTCTAACCCTTTGAAACGCTCTAGCGGCTAAAGTATTTCACCTAGGTGGATGAAATAAATTGCACCGGTTAGGTAATTTTATACCCTTTCCAAAAATGTATAATTCGTGGCGTGGCAATAAGCGAAAAAGAGGTTGGGAAAAAAATGGTAAATTCACATGTACTTTTGGCGGCCATTTGCAAAAAAGCGGGAATCAAGTACCATTTTGACCATATTCGACCTTTGGGATAACTACAGTTCGGGGAGTATGGGGCCGGGGGAGATGAAAACATTTGCAAAAAAGCGGGAATCAAATAATAACGGCAACTACGTGATTCATGTAATGACACGTCTGTAGATTAATTAGAGGTATAAATCATTGATAAGAAGTGAACAGGTGATGAGTTATCACAAAAACAAAGGTAAGTACCGTTTTGACCATATTCGACCTTTGGGGTAAACTTTTTTGCGAGTTAGTTCACATTTGGGGCTTTCAGGAAAGCCCTCAATCTCCCTTCTAGCCCCACCAGGGGCTTAGAATAAGCGTTAACAAAAAAAATGTTAAAATTGCAAAAAAATTTTTCGCGTTAATCTGGGGTGTGGCAATAAGCGAAAAAGGGGTTGGAAAAAAAAATGGTAAACTCACATGTACTTTTGGCGGCCATTTGCAAAAAAGCGGGAATCAATTAGAGGTACAAATCATTGATAAGAAGTGAACAGGTGATGAGTTATCACAAAAACAAAGGTAAGTACCGTTTTGACCAAAAATGGTAAATTCACATGTACTTTTGGCGGCCATCTGCAAAAAAGCGGGAATCAAATAATAACGGCAACTATGTGATTCATGTAATGACACGTCTGTAGATTAATGAGACGTATAAATCATAGATAAGAAGTGAACAGGTGATGAGTTATCACAAAAACAAAGGTAAGTACCATTTTGACCATATTCGACCTTTGGGGTAACTACAGTTCGGCGGTATGGGGACGGGGGGGATGAAAACTTTTTTGCGAGTTAGTTCACATTTGGGGCTTTCAGGAAAGCCCTCAATCTCCCCTCTAGCCCCACCAGGGGCTTAGAATAAGCGTTCACAAAAAAATGTTAAAATTGCAAAAAAATTTTTCGCGTTATTATAACCCTTTGAAACGCTCTAGCGGCTAAAGTATTTCACCTAGGTGGATGAAATAAATTGCACCGGTTAGGTAATTTTATAACGTTTCCAAAAACGTATAATTCGACCCTGGGCGCCCGCCGGGGCGTGGCAATAAGCGAAAAAGAGGTTGGAAAAAAAATGGTAAATTCACATGTAATTTTGGCGGCCATTTGCAAAAAAGCGGGAATCAAATAATAACGGCAACTATGTGATTCATGTAATGACACGTCTGTAGATTAATTAGACGTATAAATCATTGATAAGAAGTGAACAGGTGATGAGTTATCACAAAAACAAAGGTAAGTACCGTTTTGACCATATTCGACCTTTGGGGTAACTACAGTTCGGGGGGTATGGGATCGGGGGGGATGAAAACTTTTTTGCGAGTTAGTTCACATTTGGGGCTTTCAGGAAAGCCCTCAATCTCCCCTATAGCCCCACCAGGGGCTATAATAAGCGTTCACAAAAAAATGTTAAAATTGCAAAAAATTTTTTCGCGTTATTCTAACCCTTTGAAACGCTCTAGCGGGTAAAGTATTTCACCTAGGTCGATGAAATAAATTGCACCGGTTAGGTAATTTTATAACCTTTCCAAAAATGTATAATTCGACCCCGAGCGCCCGGGGGCGTGGCAAAAAATTTTTTCGCGTTATTCTAACCCTTTGAAACGCTCTAGCGGCTAAAGTATTTCACCTAGGTGGATGAAATAAATTGCACCGGTTAGGTAATTTTATAACCTTTCGAAAAATGTATAATTCGACTCTGAGCGCCCGCCGGGGGCGTGGCAATGACCGAAAAAAGGTTGAAAAAAAAGGTAAATTCACATGTAATTTTGGCGGCCTTTTCCAAGAGAGCGGGAATCAAATAATAACGGCAACTATGTGATTCATGTAATGACAAGTCTGTAGATTAATGAGACGTATAAATCATTGATAAGAAGTGAACAGGTGATGAGTTATCACAAAAACAAAGGTAAGTACCGGTTTCACCATATTCGACATTTGGGGTAACTACAGTTCGGGGGGTATGGGGCCGGGGGGGATGAAAACTTTTTTGCGAGTTAGTTTACATTTGGAGCTTTCAGGAAAGCCCTCAATCTCCCCTTTAGCTCCACCAGGGGCTTAGAATAAGTGTTTACAAAAAAATGTTAAAACTGCAAAAAATTTTTTCGCGTTATTCTAACCCTTTGAAACGCTCTAGCGGCTAAAGTATTTCACCTAGGTGGATGAAATAAATTGCACCGGTTAGGTAATTTTATACCCTTTCCAAAAATGTATAACTCGTGGCGTGGCAATAAGCGAAAAAGAGGTTGGGAAAAAAATGGTAAATTCACATGTACTTTTGGCGGCCATTTGCAAAAAAGCGGGAATCAAGTACCATTTTGACCATATTCGACCTTTGGGATAACTACAGTTCGGGGAGTATGGGGCCGGGGGAGATGAAAACATTTGCAAAAAAGCGGGAATCAAATAATAACGGCAACTACGTGATTCATGTAATGACACGTCTGTAGATTAATTAGAGGTATAAATCATTGATAAGAAGTGAACAGGTGATGAGTTATCACAAAAACAAAGGTAAGTACCGTTTTGACCATATTCGACCTTTGGGGTAAACTTTTTTGCGAGTTAGTTCACATTTGGGGCTTTCAGGAAAGCCCACAATCTCCCCTCTAGCCCCACCAGGGGCTTATAATAAGCGTTCACAAAAAAATGTTAAAATTGCAAAAAATTTTTTCGCGTTATTCTAACCCTTTGAAACGCTCTAGCGGCTAAAGTATTTCACCTAGGTGGATGAAATAAATTGCACCGGTTAGGTAATTTTATAGCCTTTCGAAAAATGTATAATTCGACTCTGAGCGCCCGCCGGGGGCGTGGGAATCAGCGAAAAAAGGTTGAAAAAAAAAGGTAAATTCACATGTAATTTTGGCGGCCTTTTCCAAGAGAGCGGGAACCAAATAATAACGGCAACTATGTGATTCATGTAATGACAAGTCTGTAGATTAATGAGACGTATAAATCATTGATAAGAAGTGAACAGGTGATGAGTTATCACAAAAACAAAGGTAAGTACCGGTTTCACCTTATTCGACCTTTGGGGTAACTACAGTTCGGGGGGTATGGGGCCGGGGGGGATGAAAACTTTTTTGCGAGTTAGCTCACATTTGGGGCTTTCAGGAAAGCGCTCAATCTCCCCTCTAGCCCCACCAGGGGCTTAGAATAAGCGTTTACAAAAAAATGTTAAAATTGCAAAAATTTTTTTCGCGTTATTCTAACCCTTTGAAACGCTCTAGCGGCTAAAGTATTTCACCTAGGTGGATGAAATAAATTGCACCGGTTAGGTAATTTTATACCCTTTCCAAAAATGTATAACTCGTGGCGTGGCAATAAGCGAAAAAGAGGTTGGGAAAAAAATGGTAAATTCACATGTACTTTTGGCGGCCATTTGCAAAAAAGCGGGAATCAAGTACCATTTTGACCATATTCGACCTTTGGGGTAACTACAGTTCGGGGGGTATGGGGCCGGGGGAGATGAAAACATTTGCAAAAAAGCGGGAATCAAATAATAACGGCAACTACGTGATTCATGTAATGACACGTCTGTAGATTAATTAGAGGTATAAATCATTGATAAGAAGTGAACAGGTGATGAGTTATCACAAAAACAAAGGTAAGTACCGTTTTGACCATATTCGACCTTTGGGGTACCGGGGGAACTTTTTTGCGAGTTAGTTCACATTTGGGGCTTTCAGGAAAGCCCTCAATCTCCCCTCTAGCCCCACCAGGGGCTTAGAATAAGCGTTTACAAAAAAATGTTAAAATTGCAAAAAATTTTTTCGCGTTATTCTAACCCTTTGAAACGCTCTAGCGGCTAAAGTATTTCACCTAGGTGGATGAAATAAATTGCACCGGTTAGGTAATTTTATACCCTTTCCAAAAATGTATAATTCGACTCTGAGCACAGCGAAGGGTTGGCAATAAAGCGAAAAAGAGGTTGAAAAAAAAAGGTAAATTCACATGTAACTTTTGGGGCCAAAAATTTGCAAAAAAGCGGGAATCAAATAATAACGGCAACTATGTGATTCATGTAATGACACGTCTGTAGATTAATTAGAGGTATAAATCATTGATAAGAAGTGAACAGGTGATGAGTTATCACAAAAACAAAGGTAAGTACCGTTTTGACCATATTCGACTTTGGGGTAACTACAGTTCGGGGGTTATGGGGCCGGGGGGATGAAAGCTTTTTTGCGAAATAGTTCACATTTGGGGCTTTCAGGAAAGCCCTCAATCTCCCTTCTATCCCCACCAGGGGCTTAGAATAAGTGTTTACAAAAAAATGTTAAAACTGCAAAAAATTTTTTCGCGTTATTCTAACCCTTTGAAACGCTCTAGCGGCTAAAGTATTTCACCTAGGTGGATGAAATAAATTGCACCGGTTAGGTAATTTTATACCCTTTCCAAAAATGTATAATTCGACCCTGAGCGCCGGGGGGTGGCAATAAGCGAAAAAGAGGTTGGAAAAAAAATGGTAAATTCGCATGTACTTTTGGTGGCCATTTGCAAAAAAGCGGGAATCAAGTAATAACGGCAACTATGTGATTCATGTAATGACAAGTCTGTAGATTAATGAGACGTATAAATCATTGATAAGAAGTGAACAGGTGATGAGTTATCACAAAAACAAAGGTAAGTACCGGTTTCACCTTATTCGACATTTGGGGTAACTACAGTTCGGGGGGTATGGGGCCGGGGGGGCTGAAAACTTTTTTGCGAGTTAGTTCACATTTGGAGCTTTCAGGAAAGCCCTCAATCTCCCCTTTAGCTCCACCAGGGGCTTAGAATAAGCGTTCACAAAAAAATGTTAAAATTGCAAAAAAATTTTTCGCGTTATTATAACCCTTTGAAACGCTCTAGCGGCTAAAGTATTTCACCTAGGTGGATGAAATAAATTGCACCGGTTAGGTAATTTTATAACCTTTCCAAAAATGTATAATTCGACCCTGAGCGCCGGGGGGCGTGGCAATAAGCGAAAAAGAGGTTGGAAAAAAAATGGTAAATTCGCATGTACTTTTGGTGGCCATTTGCAAAAAAGCGGGAATGAAGTAATAACGGCAACTATGTGATTCATGTAATGACACGTCTGTAGATTAATTAGAGGTATAAATCATTGATAAGAAGTGAACAGGTGATGAGTTATCACAAAAACAAAGGTAAGTACCGTTTTCACCATATTCGACTTTGGGGTAACTACAGTTCGGGGGTTATGGGGCCGGGGGGATGAAAGCTTTTTTGCAAAGTTAGTTCACATTTGGGGCTTTCAGGAAAGCCCTCAATCCCCCCTTCTATCCCCACCAGGGGCTTAGAATAAGTGTTTACAAAAAAATGTTAAAACTGCAAAAAATTTTTTCGCGTTATTCTAACCCTTTGAAACGCTCTAGCGGCTAAAGTATTTCACCTAGGTGGATGAAATAAATTGCACCGGTTAGGTAATTTTATACCCTTTCCAAAAATGTATAACTCGACCCTGGGGCGTGGCAATAAGCGAAAAAGAGGTTGGGAAAAAAATGGTAAATTCACATGTACTTTTGGCGGCCATTTGCAAAAAAGTGGGAATCAAATAATAACGGCAACTATGTGGTTAATGTAGTGACACGTCTGTAGATTAACTAGAGCTATAAATCGTTGATAAGAAGTGAACAGGTGATGAGTTATCACAAAAAAAAATGGAAAGGTACCGTTTTGACCATATTCGACCTTTGGGGTAACTACAGTTCGGGGGGTATGGGGCCGGGGGGATTGAAAACTTTTTTGCGAGTTAGTTCACATTTGGGGCTTTCAGGAAACCCGCTCAATCTCCCCTCTAGCCCCACCAGGGGCTTAGAATAAGCGTTTACAAAAAAATGTTAAAATTGCAAAAATTTTTTTCGCGTTATTCTAACCCTTTGAAACGCTCTAGCGGCAAAAAGTATTTCACCTAGGTGGATGAAATAAATTGCACCGGTTAGGTAATTTTATACCCTTTCCAAAAATGTATAACTCGACCCTGGGGCGTGGCAATAAGCGAAAAAGAGGTTGGAAAAAAAATGGTAAATTCACATGTACTTTTGGCGGCCATTTGCAAAAAAGCGGGAATCAAGATAATAACGGCAACTAGTGGGGTTCCGGGAATGAAAATTTGAAAATAAGGTAATAATAACGGCAACTATGTGATTCATGTAATGACACGTCTGTAGATTAATGAGACGTATAAGTCATTGATAAGAAGTGAACAGGTGATGAGTTATCACAAAAACAAAAGTAAGTACCATTTTGACCATATTCGACCTTTGGGGTAACTACAGTTTGGGGGGTATGGGGCCGGGGGGATGAAAACTTTTTTGCGAGTTAGTTCACATTTGGGGCTTTCAGGAAAGCCCTCAACCTCCCCTCTATCCCCACCAGGGGCTTAGGATAAGCGTTCACAAAAAAATGTTAAAATTGCAAATAATTTTTTCGCGTTATTCTAACCCTTTGAAACGCTCTAGCGGCTAAAGTATTTCACCAAGGTGGATGAAATAAATTGCACCGGTTAGGTAATTTTATAACCTTTCCAAAAATGTATAATTTGACCCTGAGCGCCGAGGGCGTGGCAATAAGCAAAAAAGAGGTTGGGAAAAAAATGGTAAATTCACATGTACTTTTGGCGGCCATTTGCAAAAAAGCGGGAATCAAATAATAACGGCAACTATGTGATTCATGTAATGATAAGTCTGTAGAAATAATGTATAATAACGGCAACTATGTGATTCATGTAATGACACGTCTGTAGATTAATTAGAGGTATAAATCATTGATAAGAAGTGAACAGGTGATGAGTTATCACAAAAACAAAGGTAAGTACCATTTTGACCATATTCGACCTTTGGGGTAACTACAGTTCGGGGGGTATGGGGCCGGGGGGGATGAAAACTTTTTTGCGAGTTAGTTCACATTTGGGGCTTTCAGGAAAGCCCTCAATCTCCCCTTTAGCCCCACCAGGGGCTTAGAATTAGCGTTCACAAAAAAATGTTAAAATTGCAAAAAAATTTTTCGCGTTATTCTAACCCTTTGAAACGCTCTAGCGGCTAAAGTATTTCACCTAGGTGGATGAAATAAATTGCACCGGTTAGGTAATTTTATAACCTTTCCAAAAATGTGTAATTCGACTCTGAGCGCCCGCCGGGGGCGTGGCAATAAGCGAAAAAAAGGTTGGAAAAAAATGGTAAATTCACATGTACTTTTGGCGGCCTTTTCCAAGAGAGCGGGAATCAAATGATAACGGCAACTAAGTGATTCATGTAATGACACGTCTGTAAATTAATTAGAGGTATAAATCATTGATAAGAAGTGAACAGGTGATGAGTTATCACAAAAACAAAGGTAAGTACCGTTTTGACCAAAAATGGTAAATTCACATGTACTTTGGCGGCCATTTGTAAAAAAAGCGGGAATCAAATAATAACGGCAACTATGTGATTCATGTAATGACACGTCTGTAGATTAATGAGACGTATAAATCATTGATAAGAAGTGAACAGGTGATGAGTTATCACAAAAACAAAGGTAAGTACCATT
>JAPZAG010002821.1:0-14075 GCA_027475135.1 Bactrocera correcta | reverse complement strand
TCGAAATTTTTAAATCCGTTTTCCCATTTTTATTTCCCATTTCATCCTAAGTGGAATCCTGGAACTATTTTGAAAGTGTTTAAAAATTGTATAAGAAAATCAAACCAATATAATTATTTCCTTGTGCTATGCGTGCACTATGTAGATTATTTTTTTATTTTTTTTCTAAGAAATTTGATGCCTTGGAAAAATATTTTTTTTATATGGTCCTTCAGACAAAACGAAGGCCCTTTGGTAAAGGTAAAATTTATACATATTAATATATTGCATTCATATATGTAAAAAACAAAAAAAGTTTTACATATGAAAGTGAAATTTAAATGGTGAATTAAAATTAATATGAGAAAACAAAAAGTTTAAAGAACCAAAAAAAAAAAGGGTCCAAGTGCAGTGAAATTTATACATCATACTAAATTAAAATAAAAGTACAAAATTGTTGAACCCTAATTAATAAAAATATTAATAAAAGTCAACCAAAGTGGGTGCAAACTAAAATTTAAAAAAAATTGGGGGCCAAAATTATAACAAAAAATAAATAAAAACAAAATACAAATAAAACAAAAAAAAAAAAAAAAAAAAACCCATCCACAGAAAGCGGAACGCCGGCTTGGAAGGAATTCCCATGAGACAAGCCAGGAAACGAAGGGTTAAACCAAAATAAATTCCCAAAGTCCCTAGGAAAAAAAAGGGTTTTTCCATTTCATTTTGATTTATTTATTATATGTTATATGTTGAGCTTCGAAAGGGTCAATTTAATAGAACCGCTAGAAATTAAACCCGTTTTTAAAAACGGTTTGGAAAAATTTCTAAAGGCGGCAAATTTAAGTACCGGTGAATCCAATACGGTACATAATATATTGATTATGTATCCACAGTTTTATAATTAATATTTAAATAATTTAACAAAAAATAAACCTTTTTTTTACACTTACCCGTTAACAAACACACAATTCCCACAGAGAAAAAACAATTTTTTTTAAATTTTTTTAAAATTATTCTGGCAATCCCGCTCCGCCTTTAATTAAAACTTCCAATTAACGAAAATATCTTCACTTTTAAGCTGTGGAAATTGTTCCAAAAAATAAAAAAATCGCAAGGTCACATAAAAGGGTGTCAAACATACATATATAATATCCTCAAGCGGTTTAAACATTTAAACTAAAATTTATATATCATACGTACCATTTAATTCATACATTATATTATACATTAGCGCTTTTGCGAATTTTAACGCGGTCCAATCCGAAATATTTCATATTGCCTTAATTTACTGGTATACCTATAAAAATAGGATCAAATAATCGGGTTTGGGGAAAATATATTTGGGTGCGGAAAATCAAAAGTTTTTTCAAAATTAAATATTAAATCAATTCTACCTTTTTACTCATCCACATATATTAAAGCCCAATTTTGGCGATTTCTAGCATTTTTTTTCCTTTCACCAAGCGAAATTGCACATATTTTATTTAAATACTATATCACATAAAATCCCAAAATATGTAACGGGTGATTTTTTTAGGTTAGGATTTTCATGATTGTATTTGACAGACACGTGGGATTTCAACATTGTCAAAGAAAAAGTCATATGTGTAAATTTTCACATAATAGACTTGTAAGACAAGTTGCAAATCATTGAATTTTATTACCAAAATCAGTTTTCCAAATGTGTTTCCCTTTAGTCCATGGGTGACTCATTTCGGTTAATCTACGTAAATAAGCAAAAGCCGCTTTGGGGTAAGAGCAACCAGAAGCCGTTCAAAATCCCAATCCCGAAAAATGCACTGTTTTTGGTTTGTAGTGGTGGAATCATTGGACCGTATTTTTTAAAAGTTTGGAAATTCTAATGGCGATGTACGTTCATGCTAAAAATTTTTGTTCCAAAAATAAAATAATTTTAATTTTTCAACAAATCCTTCCCACACACTCGGTTTCATCCTTTTTTAGGGAAAATTCAAACAATTATTCAAAAATGGACCCGTAAGTTCCACCAAGACATGCATTTAACGCCTTTAGCTATTTTTTGTGGGGTCTCAAGTCAAATCTACAGAAATAAGCCACAACTATTCCAGCTTTAAAAACATTTCCGAAAAATTCCTATTCCGGCCGAAATCTCGAAAAATTCCCCAAAATTGGACTTTCCAATGGAACCTAAAAGGGGTCAAATTTAAATGAAATTATTTCAAAAAAAATGTCATAACCAATCTAACTTTCAAATAAAAAATGAGATTTTGAAAAATTTTAGCTTTTTTTTAAAAAAAAAGTTATAAGCTCTTAAAAAATCCCCCTTTACAAAGGATATTGACCCAGTTTCAGTGCGCACTGATACAAGGGCATACGAATAAATCCAAAAAAAAAAAAAAAAAAAAAATAATAAATAATAATATTTCGAAAATAAATAAAAAGAAAAAATTTCGACAAACGATATAAATACAATCGATACACGCATTATTGTATTCTTTTGCGGAAATAAAAGCTCTTATTTTTTGAAAAGAGCGTTCGGTAACATACTACATATTTTAATAATCCAATATTTCGGCAATATTAACTCTTATTTATTAAAAAGAGTATTCGGTGACACAAATTTCAATTATAATAAAATATACTTATATATTTTATTAAATACAATTTTCTGAATGGACACAGATTCAAAAGAATCAAAAGCAGAATTCTTAAAAATTCCCAAAATGGTTAATGATGACAAAAGTCCATGTACACCTGCAGAAGCTACACGCTCAAAGCAAGGTGCTACAAAGCAAAAAAGGGGGAAAGACATTTCGTATATTAAATTCATTTCTGAGAGTGATAGCTTAATTAAATACTGCACTCGATTTGCATCTTCACCGATTCAGGACAACTCTGAATCGGTACTAGAAATTAAAAATAAATCTATTGACAATTTTTGGACACGCCTCCAAGCTGCATACGACGCAATAGTAGAAACTGATGATTCAGATCTACCTGAAAATTTCAAATCCTCGGCTTACGCCAAATACGAAAACTGCTTAGACCGCTATGAAGACACAAAAGCAATGATATCAGATCAATTAAAGCTTATGAAGGCAATTGCACCTACTCCCCACAGTAGAGTAGAGTTACCACAATTGCAAGCCCAAGAGGCAAGTTCAGGCATTCATCTCAAAGTGCCAGCGTGTGATACGGAAATATTTCATGGAGGTTATGAACAATGGCCGTCCTTCCGGGACATGTTTACAGCCGTGTACATAAACCATCCCAAATTGTCACAAGCGCAAAAATTGTATCACCTCCGATACAAAACTAAAGGTCAAGCAGGCGTAATAGTCAAGCAGTTCGCATTGAATGACGACAATTTTAATTTAGCTTGGGAAGCTTTAAGACAAAGATATGAAAATGAGAGAATATTAGTTGACAAGCAAGTGACGATACTTATGAACTTGCCTAAAATTCAAAGAGAAACCAGTGAAGAGTTCATGAAACTAGAATCCACTGTTTCCAACTGTTTGTCGGTTCTATCGACACAAAACATTCCCACTCACAATTGGGATCCTATTCTGGTAAACATATGTACCGCCGCCTTGCCAGAAAAATCATTACTTTTGTGGGAGCAATCGCTCTCATCAAGAAGAAAATGCCCAACGTGGCAGCAGATGAAAGATTTCTTAACTACCCAATACGAAATTGCGGAAAGGGTAGACAAAAAAGTAGTCAGAACTAAAAACGTTCAACAAGACTTAAATCGAAGCTTCAATAGACCCCAAGCCGGAAGCAACAATAATTTAAACAGAAGCTTTTTCAAAGCACAATCGTTCACATCTGAACAAAGTAAATTCACGTCATGCGAACTGTGTTCTGGAGGGCATAAGTTAAAAGCTTGCGAGAAATTTAAAAAAATGAATGTGACTGAAAGGAACAACTTTGTCAGGTCAAAAAGACTCTGTACAAACTGCTTGTCCCACTCACACAATCTTAATAATTGCGAAAGCAAATTTAATTGCGTATACTGCCACAAAAGGCATCATTCTATGTTACATCTCAATAACTTTCCCAACACATCTCATAGCAGCGCTTTTTCAAAAAAAGCCACGGGTTTAGTTGCCACAGCAACTCCCGAAACAAAACCTCAAGAAAATTGCCAAGAGACACCATGTTGTTCAAAGGCAATAAAAACTCAAACGCTACACAGCGAAAAACATAGTAGAGTACTACTACCTACAGCAGTTGTCTCCATCGAACATCGAGGAGAACTGTTCAAACTAAGAGCCCTAATAGACCAAGGATCGCAACGATCATTCATAGCGTCTAGGGCACAAAATAGGCTAAAACTGCCAACAAAACATGCCAACTATGAAATTACGGGAATGGGCGGACGAGTAGTACAAAACTCACATAAAATCTGCCCCATTATCCTAATTTCCCCCCAAGCGGATAAGCGCATTCAAGCAAATGCTATTGTCTTACCGCAACTAACAAACATGCTTCCAAGTTATCAAATAAATAGCAAGCAGTGGGATAAGATTTCACATCTCACTCTAGCAGATCCCAACTGCAACACCCCCGCTCAAATAGACCTTCTATTAGGCAGCGATCTCATATCGCAAATTATACTAGAAGGTGTTGAAAAAATTTCGAAAACACTACTGGCGCAAAATACCATTTTCGGATGGGTCCTAAGTGGACTAGTTGCGGAACCAGTCACAGCCATGACAACTCAAGTTGAGGAAATCTCAAACGAGTACCTCAATTCACAATTGAGAAAGTTTTGGGAGGTAGAAGAACTCCCCCCCGTTCCAATTTCAACACCAGAAGATCAGTATTGTGAAGACTTTTACAAAGCCACAACTACTCGATCAGATAATGGTCGGTATGTCGTACGACTACCAATAAGACAACAATTTCCAGACACACTCGCCTTAGGTCACTCTCGCACCTCTGCAATACAGCAGTTTCTAAGTATGGAGAAAAACCTACTTAAAAAAGGCGATCTTAAACAAGTTTATGATGGTGTCGTGGAAGAATACCTTCTTTTAGATCACATGGAGGAAATAAGCCCATGTGAAAAAATCATAAAAGGCAAATATTACTCTTTCTACTTGCCACATCATGCAGTAGTAAAGCCTGAGAAGAAAACAACAAAAGTTCGAGTTGTATTCAATGCATCACGATCCACGAGCTCAGGTAATTCCCTAAATGATATTCTATTTACGGGACCCACATTGCAACCAGATTTAATGCTCCTCATATTGAACTGGCGTATATACAAATACGTATTCAATGGGGATGTCGAGAAGATGTATCGACAAATACTGGTTCATAAAGATGATCAAGATTTTCAGCGGATTATTTTCCGAAAATCTGCCAATAGTCCACTACGCGACTTTAAATTGAAAACAGTTACTTTTGGCGTAAACTGTGCCCCATATCTAGCCATTCGTACACTACACGAACTGGCAGAAGACACAAAGCCAGAATTTCCACTGGCGACACAAGTCTTAAAAACGCAAACGTATGTAGACGATATCCTGTCTGGAAGCCACAGTCTTCCACAAGCATACGAGACCTTATCACAGGTAATAAATGCCCTCAATACCGCAGGGTTTCCTTTAAAAAAAAATTTCTGCCAATCACCCAAATATTTTAAAAAATATTCCTAAAGACCATTTGTTGGATACTAATTTCCTTATATTTGAAAAGGATAGTACAACAAAAACACTAGGCATCCAATGGAATGCGATATCGGACCAGTTTTCATACACGACTGAGTCCATATCCGCATTATCCGCCAGTACCAAACGCCAAATTCTCTCCTCGGTGGCAAAACTTTTTGACCCCGCAGGATGGCTTTCGCCAATTATGATACAAGCGAAAATCTTGATCCAAGAATTATGGCTAGACGGAACCGACTGGGACGAACAGGTGAAACCTATTCGGTTAGAAAAATGGTCCCAGTTCGCTAATAACTTGAACGACATCTCGAAGATACAAATTCCACGGTGGGTAAACTATTCCCCCGAATACAAAGTGGAGCTACACGGCTTTTGCGACGCCTCTGAAAAGGCATATTGTGCCACTATATATGTGCGTACACAAACCGATGTCGCAACTACAAGCCACTTTTTAGCGGCAAAGGCAAAAGTTGCGCCTCTAAAAACCTTAAGTCTCCCACGACTTGAACTCTGTGGCGCTCTGCTACTAGCAAAGCTAGCTTCAATGGTGCAGACCCACTTAAAAATGGCGAAATACAGATTATATTTATGGTCCGATTCCGAGATAGTTCTAGCCTGGTTAGAAAAACCACCACATGCGTGGAAAACTTATATTTCTAACCGAACATCTGAAATACTTGACCTAGTAGGATCAGCCACTTGGCGTCACGTAGCCAGTGCTGACAATCCTGCTGATCTAGGTACAAGAGGATGCAAGCCTCTGCATCTCGCCACCTCTACCCTCTGGTGGAATGGCCCCCAATGGTTAACAGAATCTCCCGATTCTTGGCCACAATCGCCCATGCGCAACGTACTCGCCCCAGAAAGTCGTAAAATCGACACTTATCATGCAACACTGGATGACATTGACATCCTTGAACGATTTTCATCGTTCCCCCGAGCCCTCCGGGTAGTTGCCTATATGCTCAAGTTCTTAGAGCGGCTTAAACTTAAAGTTAAAGGAGCAACTCATCTCCATTGCGATAAATTGACGCACCAAGACTTACAAAAAGCAAAGGTCGCTCTTATCGCATCAACCCAAACGCGCTATTTCAGCCGCGATATAGAATTACTAAGAGAATCGAAGCCTATCGATAAAAAGAACTCACTCTTAGTCCTAAACCCATTTCTAGATACGAAGGGTTTACTTCGTGCGAATGGTCGGCTTGCTAATTCAAGCCTAACGTACAATGAACGCCACCCTATAATCATACCAGAGAGGTGTCCGTTTGCCACTTTATTTATTAGATATATCCACATACTAATGCTCCACGCCGAACATCGCCTCATGCAACATATGGTCCGCCAAGAGCTGTACATACCCCGACTGAAGCCCCAAATAAAGAAATGCATTTTCATGTGCAAAATCTGCACTATGCATAAGCAGAAAATGCGATCGCAGATTATGGCAGCACTTCCACCTGAACGCTGCAATTTTGCTCTGCCTTTCACCACTACAGGTGTAGATTTTGCTGGGCCTTTTATGATAAAGGCATCCATGCTAAGGTCTCCTACCCTCATGAAAGGCTATGTGGCTGTTTTTGTCTGTTTCACGACAAAAGCAGTACACCTTGAGCTATGTACGAATCTGACGACGGAGGCTTTTCTTGCGGCTTTTGCTCGTTTCGTCGGACGACGAGGTTTTCCATCAAAAATCATGAGCGATAATGGTAAAACATTTATCGGAGCGCAAAGAGCTACCGAAAAACAGTTTGTGGACTTCACCAGACAAGTCTCACCGGAAATTGTCCAAAAATACGCTCCCCAAGGTATCAATTGGCAGTTTATCCCCCCAAGCGCCCCTCACATGGGCGGCTTATGGGAGTCAGCTGTAAAAAGCTTCAAATCTCATTTCAAGAAGCTAGCTGGCAACTATAAATTCAATTATGAAGAGTTCACGACACTCTTAACTAGAATTGAAGCCGTTCTTAACTCACGGCCTCTCGCTGCACTCTCGCAAGACCCCTCAGATTTTACTGCCCTCACGCCAGGGCATTTTCTTAAAGGAGCGCCCATTCTGGCCACACCTGAGCCAGGCATGGAGTCGCTTTCCTTATTAAACCGTTGGGAAAGAATTAAGATTCTCCATCACGACTTCAGTCGCCGATGGAAAGATGATTATTTAAAGGACCTCCACAGAAGGTACCGATGGAAAATCACCGAAAATGCGCCTAAGCTTGGAGATTGTGTCTTAATCAATGACGATTGTCTCCCCCCTACCGAATGGCGGCTTGGCCGCATAGAGAAGCTCTACCACGGCTCCGACGGTCATATTCGCGTAGTCGATCTCCGTACACAATCGGGAACGCTAACTAGACCGCTCGTTAAATTATGCTTTTTGCCAACCGCAGATAAAATCCAAACGTAACCGCAACCAATAAACAAAGAAATAAAGAAAAAAAAAAAAAATTTTATGTATATGTATATATAATAGTAAACGCACCCACTATGTCGATCCGTACGACGACTCAATCCTGCCACATTACGTGCCACCACCGGCTATATGATATATACACATATATATATGATAATTAAAAAAAAAACCTATTTCTTGACAGGTCGATATGGAAGCCGAGATGCCCAATACTCCAACGCCCTCTGTACGTTCGGCCGTGACTGTTCCGCGCCCTAAAGCTACCCCTGTAGCAGCGCCGCGAACAACCATAGTTCCCGCAGCCCACCGAGAGCTTCCGACAGCTCCGCGTAGAGACACGCAAGCCCGGTCTCCGGAACCAGCACCACTTCAGTGCGCGCTATGTCGCCGCCGACATCGATTGCCACATTGCGGTATATTCAAGGGGATGACGCCTCAGCAACGCCAGCAGGTCGCCCAGGCCCACGGCATTGCTTAAACTGCCTGGCGCCTACCCATCTAACGCGCGAATGCACCACCGGGTATCAGTGCCAGGTGTGTATGGGTCACCATCACACCATGTTCCACCGCAATGCTGGACCCGACGTTGAGCGTCGTCATCCCCCTCGCGGCAGTACTGCCAGCCGACGACTCCCGCGACCGCAACCGCGAAGGCAAGCCTTCCCCTCGGAAGAGTCCCGCGCCTGGCGCCGTCATCACCATACCACCTCGCATCGGAGGCGCCATCCTAGGCCGCAGGCTCGTCGCAGGACAGGTCTCAGCAACGTTGTTGCAACACTGCAACAACTTCAGAGGTTACTAGGCTGAATACTCGCCTAGGGGGGCCAGGATGTACAAATGAGCATCCTCCCCCGGGCATCCACACACGCAACACTGACACGCACCTTCATCACACCCACGTCACAAACCAGCAAAACTTACATTCCACACCACACACCAGCTGATTCCACACACAAGCGAAAAGAAAAGGGGACCAAAAGGACAACTGCAACTCACTTCGCTTTTTATTCATTCTCCGCAGCAACAAGTACGCGTGGGCGCGCCATATTTTTTAATAACGTTTCATCATCCTCGACATCCAGTCAAAATCGGAGTTGCGCGTGTGCGAACATCTTTAAACGGCGTGTGTGCCAAATCTCAGTTTTCCAACATTTATAAATATATATCCAGTCGGAGTTGCGCGTGTGCGAACATCTTTAAACGGCGTGTGTGCCAAATCTCAGTTTTCCAACATTTATAAATATATATCCAGTCGGAGTTGCGCGTGTGCGAACATCTTTAAACCTCCAGTTTTGCAACATCTTTATATATCCAGTCGGAGTTGCGCGTGTACGAACATCTTTAATCCTCCAGTTTTTTCAACATTTATATATATACCCAGTCGGAGTTGCGCGTGTGCGAACATCTTTAAACGGCGTGTGTGCCAAATCTCAGTTTTCCAACATTTATAAATATATATCCAGTCGGAGTTGCGCGTGTGCGAACATCTTTAAACGGCGTGTGTGCCAAATCTCAGTTTTCCAACATTTATAAATATATATCCAGTCGGAGTTGCGCGTGTGCGAACATCTTTAAACCTCCAGTTTTGCAACATCATTATATATCCAGTCGGAGTTGCGCGTGTACGAACATCTTTAATCCTCCAGTTTTTTCAACATTTTTATATATATCCAGTCGGAGTTGCGCGCGTGCGAACATCTTTAAACCTCCAGTTTTCCAACATTTATATATATATCCAGTCGGAGTTGCGCGTGTGCGAACATCTTTAAACCTCCAGTTTTCCAACATTTTTATATATCCAGTTTCATCCTAAGTCGGAATCCTCCGCCGACACTCATTTTGTAAAGTGTTTAAAATTGTACCTAAGATAAATACAAACGCAATATAATTATTTCCTTGTGCATATGCGTGCACTAGTGTAGATTCCATTTTTTTCATTTTGTTTCTAAGAAATTTGAGGTGCCTTGGAAAAAGTGAGGTTGTGGTTTTTATAATATGTTATAGAAGGATAATTAACTTAAATATGTTAAACTAATGTTTTGAAGATTTTCGAAATCGATTGCTAAATGCATATATACAAAAAATTCGACTTTATACCTAAATATAAGATTACGGAATTCTTCAAATGCACTGCCGTTATGCCGTTAAGGCGTTTGCAGACTTCAGTAAGATAAAGAGGGTTAATTAACGTAAATATGTTAAACTAATGATTTAAAGATTTTCGAAATCGATTGCTAAATGCATATATACAACAAATTCGACTTAATACTTAAATATAAGATTACGGATTTCTTCTACATGCACTGCCGTTATGCCGCCATGGCTGTGTGTTATCTTCGGTTTAAAGTAGGTTTTTTAACTTAAATATGTCAAACTAATGATGTGAAGCATTTCGATATCGATTGCTAAATGAGTATATACAAGAAAATCGAATTTATACCTAAATATAAGATTACGGAATTCTTCTACATGCATTGCCAATATGCCGTTAAGGCGTTTGAAGACTTCAGTAAGATAAAGAGGGTTAATTAACTTAAATATGTTAAACTAATGATTTGAGGCATTTTGATATCGATTGCTATATGTGTATATACAAGAAAATCGACTTTATACCTAAATATAAGATTACGGAATTCTTTTAAATGCACTGCCGTTATGCAGTTATGGCTTCATGTTAACTTCTGTTCGTTAAAGAAGGTTTATTGACTTAAGTATGTTAAACTAATGATTTGAAGATTTTCGAAATCGATTGCTTAATTCATATGTACAAGAAAATCTTCTTTATACATAAATATAAGATTACGGAATTCTTCCAAATGTACTGCCGTTATGCCGCCATGGCTTTATGTCAACTTAAATACGTTAAAAAAGGTTAATTAACTTAAATATGTTAAACTAATGAGTTGAAGCATCACGATATCGATTGCTAAATGTGTATAAACAACAAAATCGACTTTATACCTAAATATAAGATTACGGAATTCTTCCAAATGCACTGCCGTTATTCCGCCATGGCTTTATGTCAACTTCAATACGTTAAAAAAGGTTAATTAACTTAAATATGTTAAACTAATGATTTGAAGCATTTAGATATCGATTGCTTAATGTGTATATACAAGAAAATCGACTTTATACCTAAATATAAGATTACGGAATTCTTCCAAATGTACTGTCGTTATGCCGCCATGGTTTGCATCAACTTCAATACGTTAAAAAAGGTTAATTATTTTAAGTATGTTAAACTAATGGTTTGAAACATTTCGATATCAACTGCTAAATGTGTAAATACAACAAAATCGACTTTATACCTAAATGTAAAATTATAACATTACGGAGTTCTTCTAAATGCACTGCCGTTATACCGTTAAGGCTTTATGTAGACCTCATTAAGCTAAAAAATGTTTATTAACTTAATATGTTAAACTAATGATTTGAAGCATTTCGATATCGACTGCTAAATGTGTATATGCAAAAAAAATCGAATTTATACCTAAATATAAGCCGTTATGCCGCCATGGATTTGTGTTCACTTCAGTGCGTTAAAGTAGGTTTGTTAACTTAAATATGTTAAACCAGTTATTTGAAGCATTTCGATATCGATTGCTTAATGCATATAAACAAGAAAATCGACTTTGTACCTAAATATAAGATTACAGAATTCTTCCAAATGTACTGTGGTTATGCCTCCATGGCTTTATATCAACTTCAATACGTTAACAAAGGTTAACTAACTTAAATATGTTAAACTTATGGTTTGAAGCATTTAGATATCGATTGCTTAATGTGTATATACAAAAAAAATCGAATATATACCTAAATATAAGATTACGGATTTCTTCTACATGCACTGCCGTTATGCCGCCATGGCTTTGTGTTAACTTCAGTGCGTTAAAGTAGGTTTGTTAACGTAAATATGTCAAACTAATGATTTGAAGCATTTCGATATCGATTGCAAAATGAGTATATACAAGAAAATCGACTTGATTCCTAAATATAAGATTACGTAAATCTTCTAAATGCACTGCCTTTATGCCGTTAAGGCTGATTAACTTATATTTAAGTTAATTAACCTTGTTTAACGTATTGAAGTTTATGTAAAGCCAGGGCAGCATAACGACAATACATTTGGAAGAATTCCGTAGTCTTGTATTTATGTATAAAGTTGATTTTCTTGTATATACCCATTTAGCAATCGATATCGAAATGCTTCAAATCATTACTTTAACATATTTAAGTTAATAAACCTTCTTTAACGAACGGAAGTGGGCTTAAAGCCATGGCGGCATAACGGCAGTGCATTTAGAAGAATTCCGTAATCTTATATTAGGTATAAAGTCGATTTAACATATTTAAGTTAATTAAACCCCTTTATCTTACTGAAGTCTACAAACGCCTTAACGTTATCATATATTTAGGTATAAAGTCGATTTTCTTGTATATACACATTTAGCAATCGCTATCGAAATGCCTCAAATCATTAGTTTAATATATTTAAGTTAATTAACCCTCTCTATCTTACTGAAGTCTACAAACGCCTTACCGGTATAACGGCAAAGAATTTAGAAGAATTCCGTAATCTTATATTTAGGTATAAAGTCCATTTTCTTGTATATACTCATTTAGCAATCGAAATCGAAATGCTTCAAATCATTCGTTTAACATATTTAAGTTAGTTAACCTTCTTTAACGTAATGAAGGTGATATAGAGCCATGGCGGCATAACGACAGTGCATTTAGAAGAATTACGTAATCTTATATTTAGGTATAAAGCCGATTTTGTTGTGTATACGCATTAAGCAATCGATATCGAAATGCTTCAAATCATTAGTTTAACATATTTAAGTTAATTAACCTTCTCTAACGTATTGAAGTTGATATAAAGCCATGGCGGCATAACGACAGTAGATTTGGAAGAATTCCGTAATCTTATATTTAGGTATAAGGTCGATTTTGTTGTATATACACATTTAGCAATCGATATCGAAATGCTTTAAATCATTGTTTTAACATATTTAAGTTAATTAACCTTCTTTATCTTACTGAAGTTTACATAAAGCCAAAACGGTATAAGGGCAGTGCATTTGGAAAAATTCCGTAATCTTATAGTTAGGTAAAGAGTCGATTTTCTTGTAAATACACATTTAGCTATCGATATCGAAATGCTTCAAATCATTCGTTTAACATATTTAAGTTGGTTTACCTTTTTTAAACGTAATGAAGGTGATATAAAGCCATTGCGGTATAACGACAGTGCATTTAGAAGAATTCCGTAATCTTATATTTAGGTATAAAGCCGATTTTGTAGCATAGACTCATTTAGCAATCGATATCGAAATGCTTCAAATCATTAGTTTAACATATTTAAGCTAATTAACCCTCTTTATCTTACTAAAGTCTACAAACGCCTTAACGGCATAACGGCAAAGCATTTAGGAGAATTACGAAATCTTATATTTAGGTATAAAGTCGATTTTGTTGTATGTACACATTTAGCAATCGATATCGAAATGCTTCAACTCATTAGTTTAACATATTTAAGCTAATTAACCCTCTTTATCTTACTAAAGTCTACAAAAGCCTTAACGGCATAACGGCAGTGCTTTTGGGAAGAATTCCGTAATCTTATATTTAGGTATAAAGTCGATTTTCTTGTATATACTCATTTAGCAATCGATATCGAAATGCTTCAAATCATTAGTTTAACATATTTAAGTTAATAAACCTTCTTTAACGAACTGAAGTTGGCATAAATCCATGGCGGCATAACGGCAGTATATTTATATGAATTCCGTTATCTTATATTTAGGTATAAATTCGATTTTGTTGTACATACAAATTTAGCAATCGATATCGAAATGCTTCAAATCATTAGTTTAACATATTTAAGTTAGTTAACCTTCTTTAACGTAATAAAGGTGATATAGAGCCATGGCGGCATAACGACAGTGCATTTAGAAGAATTCCGTAATCTTATATTTAGGTATAAAGCCGATTTTGTTGTATATACGCATTTAGCAATT
>JAPZAG010002820.1:0-14081 GCA_027475135.1 Bactrocera correcta | reverse complement strand
GATTTAAAAATTTTGAGTCAACAACAGACTCTTTGAAATTAAAGGTTATAAAAGAAAAAACGCGGTGCTTTTGACCACTGATATTAGCAAGTCCGGTGATTACAGAACAAAAAATGCATAGAAACACTTCTGTTTAGCTATATAATGTGACTTTACCACTACTTAATTGGAAAAAAACTGTTAAATATGCCCCAGTTTCTCGCTGATTTAATTGGTATCAATTAGATTGTTAGAAATCAATTGGTATGATATACATTTTTCTGTTAAATGATACAGGTAAGTTATTTAAATAAGCCATATTTAAAATAGTATCATAGGCAACTTAAATTTTCTGTGTTGTTTTTAATTTGTGGTTTTCACCTCTACCAAAAACTAGCTGAGGTTGTTCGTCAGCGCGAGGTGCTGGGGAGAAAGCGGAAAAAGAAAAACGACGATAACAATTGTTAAAGAAGCATAAAAATATTATACTTTGGCTTACCAAAGGCCAGGAACCAAGTCAGAAGAGCTTTTGCGAATAACCATACCGACACATCTGCAATTGCAAATTTCCTTCAAACTCATGCATGCGACAAGTGAGTGAGCATACCACACACGAATTGCTTCAAAGCACCGCAGCAAAGAAAAAAAGGAAAGTGATCACTAAGCACCAACTACACGCAAATTGTTGCAAATTGCTTACCACTGTTAAGCAAAAACAAATTGAAATGAACGCTGCTTGCTTCAACGAATATTGAGGTTATGCGGGTGCTTGTTTTTACAAAGAAAACTAAAAGTAGCTATTGCAAGTAAAGAGATATTTAAATTTATGTACGGGATAGCCGATTCGCAGGTTTAAAGTGGGAGCTAATTAGATTTTGGTGGTACATGTACCATACATATTTTTGTTTATGTTGCCCCAACCACATTGGTTCTTTCACAGTCCCGTTTCAATTTTCTTGAACATTCATAAAATATAAGCACAGTGTAATCTTGTAACCATTTGAAGTTAAAATGAGGATATTAACAATTTTCTTCTCTTTTTATGCATTTCAAGCAGACTTATTCACAAATTTAGTTGCTGCTTCATTATAGTGGTTATTGTCCATTCCACAACTAACCAGGATTTGTTGGTATACATGCCTAATGCGGAAAATATAATGTTTCACTCCTTAATTTTTATGTTATGGCCTGATTATTTTCTTTGTGAAGAGTGTGCAAAATTTATTTTTTGTTTATTTTACTAGTAGTACAAAGAGCTTAAAATTCCAGTAGCTGCTTGCAAAAGTGACCACAGATGATATTCCAGCGGTATATAAGATTTGCAATTTTTTATGTGGGCAAAACATTTTTAGAAGGGTCTGAACGTCAAGGATCCATTTTTGTATGCATATGCATTCCTTGGAATTTTCGACTGCCACAGTATGATATTTGGTGGTGAATATTTAGTATTTTTCAAGGCGATGTGCTTATAACATAGTCGGCATACCTGTAACTAATTGCCAGTTAAATTAATTCATAAAGTTTATATTATTTTCAAAATGAGCAGAAAAAATATCAGTTTTAATTATGAAATAATGAGGCTTCTAATCAAATATATGTATCATTTGTTGGCCATTTTGAGTGATCCAAGATTTGTTATTTTGAAAAAAACTGTAAAAGAAGAAGTAAAGGATGAGTCGGTTTTTATCTTGAACTGTACCATAGGCGAAGCAGTAATCTTGACTAGTTTGCTCCATCTTATACAAGTACCAATAACGATGACCTCAGTGGGCATCCAAGAACTTCTGCTACGCACGATAATATCAAAAAACTCAACAAATTAATCAACGTTAACAGAAAATATCAAAATAATATTTTGGGTCTATTACTTTTTACACAACCATCTGTATGTAAATGAAAGCATATTTTAACCAACTATAACTTTACATAAAAACATGCAATTAACGCATGTACTATATATATGAACACAACTCTAAAATACATAAATCAACATCTGTTCATTCCTTGACCCTCAGCAAGGAAATATCAATTTGGCAAGTTTTGAAATTATAAATTATAAAATCAAATTTCTTTTGTTAAAATAAATACTCACTAAGTATTCAAATACTAACTCTTTTGCAGTTTCTCTGCAGCTTAATCACACACAATGCTTTGTATATTCACTCGTGTAGTGATGTATACCATATACGCTGACATTTCGTATTCAACTTTAAGATTTTAATTGTTTTAATCCCCAAATGTTCAGGATCATACATGAATGCACATTTTAATTCTTGCCAACATCTTAAAATCAAAATGAAATGAATGAATTTCTGAATTAATTGTTAAGGAGAGAGTTGTGATTGTAGTTTTTATTTAACTATGATTTAATTGAAATTCAGAATTTTTGCTCAACAAGTAACCGAATACTGAGGGATCTTTTCGATGCTGGAGAATTATAAAATATTAAACATTTGATTAGACAAGCGTTATCAAGTAGTGAACATTTTCATCTTAAGATGTTGAAAATGAGTTTCTATATCGCAACAAATTATTCTGTTCGAAGTTCGTTGACATAAACTGAGAAGTGAAGTTAAGTATATAACTTCTGTGTGGAGCGAGGTAGTAGTGTGTTAATATTTTTTATGAATAATTAGTAAATTGTTTGTTTCAGTAAATGCAAAGAGGTAAAATTGAAGCGATGGGCGATTACATTAATCGCACACTTAATAAAATTTGTCATGTTTACAAATAAAATAAAACACCAACAACAACACACAAATTATGAATGGCGCCTGCGTAGAAGCCCACATAACATAAGAGTATTATATTAAATGTTCCATTGAAACACATATTTCTATTTTTATACTCTGAACAGAGTATATTAGGCTTGACACGATATCTATATATACAAAAATTAGTCCCTCAGTTTAATAGATATCAATCTGAACGAGCATGTCTTTTTCTCGTAAAAAAGCTACTCATTTATTAGAATCGACGATATCGGAACACTATAGCACACAACTGCCATAGAAACTGAACGGTTAAAATCAAGATATCAAGTTTCTTTCCAAAATTTGGAAGGGATTAATATCCATAGGAATGGTAAAAAATCTCACTAAAGCATATCGCTGCTATATATATAAACTGACCGATCAAAATCAATTTTTTAATTGTAAAAGATTTTTTCCCACAGTTTAGGTACGACTCAAGTTAACGTTTGCTCTATTTTCACTGAAAAACCGTGGATATAAACACATCACTGTTATTTAAATCTAAGTGAGTGATTTTTCAGCGTGTATGTAAATTCGTATCCGCAAAAACCTATACAATGTTAAATTAAATACATTAATGTAATGAACGGTCGGCGATTATACTTGTAGAGCACTTCTCAATATTTGATGTCGCTGTTTGATTAAACTAATTTTAAATGAAATACGAGTATTAAATTGAAATATTAGGTGCTCATATATATATATTGAAATGTGCGATTATTTGATCATATTATTTTTAAACATTTTAAAGTTAATATCATTTTTAATTTAGATCTTTATTTTCAGTTCTCATGATTCAACTTTTCACAAATTGTTCGGCCTCTCTAACGCTACTGTTCTAAAACTTTTAATCAGAAGTTTGTGCTTTTATATTAAATTTCTTTATAAACTCAGCAGCTCAAGTAAAATAATAATAACTTTATGCAGTTTGCTAAACAATTTGAAAGCAAATAGTACTTCTGTATTTCATATGATATGTTTGCATAACATTAAAAAGCCAACTAAGGTCAACAATTTTTAAATACATTAACATTTTTTTAAATGGCTAGAAAAAGCCCCATATAATTAACAATAACTCCCACAACTATAATTAGACTTTGCATGGCATTAGTGAAGTTAATTTACCGGAGTTTTTATTTCCTTTCACGTTATCAGTTGTCCGTAAACAACTGATTCACAAGTTTTCTTCGGTGCATGAAATTCTGTACTTTGGGCATAAGAAGTGTAGTAGTTAAAATTGTTATATTGTTTCACTGAAAACATTGTTTATGTAGAAAGAAAGAAAGATTCGGTTTTGATTCTGTATCATTTCGGCCTCATAAAGTTTTTTCTTAACACAACAAGCACAGCTGCATTTGGACGAAGTTCTTTTTTAAAGTTTTTCATAGAAAGAATTGGAAGATTAAAAACAAAATAGCAAAAAAAAGATAATGACGTTAAAGATTGCTCTCCAAATGCTAGACATCTTTAAAACTCTTTCTTTAAGAGTGGAAACCGTTTTGGAAAAAAGCATTCAGAGGAAAACCGGGTTTAAAGAATAGAGTCGCTCCGTTCCCCACTCTGTTCCCTTTCTACAAGAAACGCTGTAGCGACCGTGATATTTTTAACATCGATTAAAAATTTGAGAGAATGTTTATTATAAAACATACTATTACTATCTGATGATGCATAAAAAAAATCGATTTTTCGAAAATTTCACACTGAGATTATTGGTGGTATCGTCTATGAGGTTATGTGAGGCATTCGTTGATAAAACAACCTTCTATAGAGGACATAAGTTCAAAATTGGTTGAAAAACTTCGACCCATGAACATAATATTGGTCGGAAAACCTTATTTAATACAAATTTTATAAAAGGATTATAATTTAAATTTTAAATGTAACACCCAACATTTTATAAAGAAACAAAGAACGTTTTACCAGTTATATTTTTAACCGTAAAATTTCCAGTCATTATTAGCAAAATATTCATTACTTTGATTTTCGTTTTAATTAGTTCCATACAATTTGTTGCTTGTCCGCGCTTGCATTTAAGTTAAGAGTTTCCAACCTAGCCATTAAGCTGCTTAGCAATCACAGCTGAGGTGCGGTTGTAAATTTTGTTATGTGGTTACAATTGAAAAGCATACTACTCTTTTTTAATCATTTCATTTTACAGTTAGCTCAGCGCGTTTATGTTGGATGAAGGTTTAGTTGCCTTTGAAATCTCAGCACGGCAACAAGAACACTAGAAAAAGGTTGCCGTACATTCGAAAAGCTGTTGTAGTTGCTACCGATTCTGGTTCTATTGTTGCGCTTGCTCGATGACGCAGAGATTTGTCAATGCGATGATTGTGGAGCCGCAAAATTGTGAACAATTTCTAAAATTCAAAATTGCTGCAGGAGGTGAAATTCCGCGCACCTACAACGCCCATGATAGTATACATATATATTCATATACGCGTTTCATATATGAAGGACTACCCAGTAAAAAGATAGAGAGAGGCCTTCAAACTTTTGTTGATTGCATGTGGAACAGGATGCAGATGAATGTTGACACAGTTAGAATCAGATTGGCGTGCGCGAACTTAAACTTTTCTACGCAACTACACTTACATTATTTGTTATCATTTATGCTTATTTCAAAGATTTAGTCGGAGTAGCGGCATATATTAATTGCTTAATGGGAGTTCAGAAACCACTTATAATATCTCAGCAAAACTGGTTAAAAGAAATGTTCCTTTCCATAACACACCGTTTTGAATATGAAAGCTTTTATTCTTTCTGCATCAATTATCCATCAAAGACCCAACAGTTTCAATTACATACGTATAAATATAACACTGTATGTATGCAATCGGTATTAGCCTTCCAGCAGTCCTAAGCGTCTGCTTTATTTTATATTTTAGATCGATTATGGGTATTTCGAGATTACTTCACTTAATGTATTGTTCTGCAACTAAAATGTTAATCCTTCCAATTCACATTAGTCTACAAGGTCTGTCGCAAAGAAACAGACCTTTTTAATTATAACTGTTTCTGGTGTCGTCACCTAATGGTGGGCATATGAAATAAAAAGCTTGATCTCTTGTTGACATTACTTAAAAATTTTAAGACAATTGGATAACTACAATCGATGTTATTCATCAAAAAGTGACAGCAGCTTTTGGTCATCGGTCGTAAAATGCATTTGGAACAAGCAAATATTAAATTTTGTTTTAAACTTGGGAAAACGTTTACTGAAACATTTCAAATGATGAAAAAAGTTTATGGTGATCAGTGCCTATCCCGTATTAATATGCATGAGTGAATTAAGCGATTCCAAGAAGGTCGTCAGGACCTCTGTGACGATCAGAAGTCGGGCCAAAAAAAGTCGTCTTCAGAAGTCAAAAATAAAAACAATTCTGATTTTTTTTACGATTCCGAAAGTTTTGTTCACCGAGAGTTCGTCCCACCTGGCCAAACGAATAATGTTGTGTTTTACCTTGGTGTTATGAAGCGTCTTTTGTCACGCATTCGTTGTGCTCGACCACAATACGGTGAGGCAGGGTCCTGGCGCCTGTTGCACGATAATGCGCCGTGTCATCGGTCTACGCTTGCCACTGATTTTTTGACAAAAAACTCCATATTAACCATTTATAACTCACCCTACTCTCCTGATCTGGCACCCTGTGATTTTTACCTATTTGGGAAAGTTCATTTGCCTATGAAAGGACACTGGTTTCAGGACATTTCAGCTATCCAAAAGGCGACGGCCGATATTCTCAAGAGCATTCCGAAAAATGACCTTGAACACCCAGTTGAAATGCTAATTGACCGGGCTAAACGCTGTATCAAAGCACATGGAAACTACTTTGAATAAAAAATATAACTTTTGAAAAATTTTAATTTTTTGTTATTTTTTTTAACAGTCCTTTTTCTTTTGCGACAGACCATGTATATACAATGGTAAACGTGAAAGATAGCTTAATGAAATGTGTATTTTTACTTGAACTGAACATACATTGAGGATGAAATCAAATAAAAATTTTCCCTATGTTGGATCGTTATCTGTATTAATTTCTGCTCATTTGGTTGATTTTATTTAAAAGAAACACTACGGATTTAAAACATATAACTTAATAAACCTAAGTGTATAAGCCTACTAAAGCCTAATTAATATGGTACAAAAAATTATAATAATACAATTTGTAGAGCATCTTAAACCCACCAATCATATTATGATTTTTTTGAATGAACATCCACTATTTTAAATTTAGCAGCTTCATTTTAAAGTATAAAGAAAGAGTTAAAGTATGATAGGTCTAGGAATTAGGTAAACAACATTTTGAAATGAATCCATACCCATGTATATCAACTGGGTTACTATAGATTCCATACACGTTTATGTGTGCTTGTACTTTATGTGATTCTCAACCATTAACACACCAAACTATTTATTTTTAACGTGATAATGCAAATGGAATTATTTCTGATTTATACAAAACGTTAAAAAAACACATAAAATGCATAACATACATATTTATCCGTGTGTGTCTTGAGTTTCTATCCGCGCCAATAAAAACGTGTTGACAAAAATATGCAGATAGTGCTGATTACGAAATCAATTTAGCTGTAGTGACTGCAATTTTACTATTGATGTTCTTTTTGTTTGCATTAAATGCTTTCATTGGCAATATTTTGGTATGACATATCATTCCATTACATTTCTGCATAGCTGGAAAACAGATGGGTTGCACTTCTATGGTGTTTTTAGACGGATGAACGAATGGACAGTCACCCAGATTTCAACTTATCGCGTCATCCTGATAGTTTTTAAACACATAACCCTGTATTTATCTCGATTTGTTTTAGATGATATGTACATACAACCGTTGGGTGAATACAACTATTAAACTCGATACCAACAGGTTGCAAGAGTATAAAAAGCACCGAATAGTGAGGATTAATAATATTGCAAATGGGACGGAGATGGACTCTTCACTTTACGATTTCAAATACTTAACACTTGTTGCTGCATCAGTTCCATCCAAACGTCTATTTTCGAAATCTTGTCAGACAGGTTGACAAAAATTTTATTTTTGCAAAGCATACGAAGAGAATATTGGGGTTTGTTAAAACTAACTAAAATTTATGTTGAATAAGTTTTGTTAGTTTTTTTAAACTTAATCTACTGAATACCATAATTTTAAATTCTTTTAGTAAAAATGATTAAACTTGTAATTGATTTGGCAAGGTTTTCTTTAATGATGTTTCAAAATTTGCATAAATATATTTGCTAAACATATGGAAATAATAAACGAATGTGACTTAATCTGCTTCTTTAATGTTTTTAAATCAATTTTGTATTATTTTCGGTAAAAATCATACTTTCGATTCATCATATCGATTAAAACATCCGTTTTTTTTAATGGCCATCCCTAGCACAAACCAAACTAACTTGCTCACGTGATATGCTGTTGAAGCCAGTTCGCTTACACATTTTATATAAAGCCGTTTCGCGACTGTAATTCATTCGATTTGTTTATTTAACACATTTATTAAATTTTTTTAAATTTTTTTAGCGAAAATATGATTTGCATTCCTCTCACTTGTGCATTTGGATAATAAATTTAGATTTTAAAAACTTGTTTACAGAAAAATTATGATGTTTACCATTTGATATACTGGTTTCATTCGATCAAGCAGCAGCACATGTATTTATGTACAACAACGAAAATTATTTAGGGCGCCCTATATATCATGTTGATATTTTGAAGATTCAACCACTTTGGTATTCCCAGTTTGGTTAGTGAGACATATTATGGAAATTTTTTATTTAAAATTTGATTAAATTTTAACCATGAATTACATGTGCGAGATGTTCGAAAAAGTAGGAAAAAGAAGTAAGTAATTTCGGTGGCCAGAAAAGCGCAACTTAAAGGGCGCCGTTTTAAAAAAAAATGCATTAAAAATTTTAAACAAACACTTTTTAAATTATTTATTAATAACATAAAATACGACGCAGTCTTTATGTACATACTATATGTAAGATGGAAATATTACGCAAAACAACATTTAACCTAATCAATTTCAGGTACGGTAATATGAGATTAGAGAATATCAAACGATTTTGTTTTACTTCTGCAGTTAACGTATAAAAAAGATAGTTTCCGCAGACATTTATTGAATTGAATTAGTAAACAATTTTGACATGCCGTGTATAATATTAATAAATTTTCAAACATTTTGATAATACATTTTTGCATAGCATCTATTTATCAAATTTAAAATAGATTTAAATATATGCACGTATATGTATTAAAAAAGAATATTTGTTATCACATTTGCAGTTTTACCAAACTACATGCAAACAAATTAATAGATTTATATAATAGAAATGCTTACACCTTTGATAGGCCAACCTAAAATATATTTTTGCCTGAACTGTTCTCCTATTGCAATTTTCACTAGCAATCAGTAGTTAAGTCAATTAAATATTGCTGAATCTGAATACATTCGTTTCATACGTAGCTCGAAAGTTTTTGTTCCCTTAGATTTTAAACATTTTCGTCCTTTCTTCAATCTTACGGCATAAAAGCAAAACACTTTAGTATAGCACCCTGGACTTTATTCAGATTACAAATATATTCTGCCTGCTATGCCCACTGTAAAATATTTTATATTCGGCATTTAAACATGGAAATACCTTGTGAAAAAGAAAAATGTTTACTTATTAATCAATATTTATTTTGTTGCCTTCACAGTAATCCTTAGCAGATGTAATACCCATATGTCAAAGATTTTTCCAGTCCTCGAAACACATTATATAAGCACTTTTTTGAATGACCTTCAGCTCCTTCAGCGAATTTTGCTTTATCTTTTCGATCAACTGAAAATGGGTACCCGGAGCAGCATACATACAGGCTTAAAAAAATTGATTTTTTAGGGAGGAAAAGAAATAGTTTATTATAGCGAAATTTCTAAGGTTTATAGTTATATAGTATAATTAAACATTATTTGTAAATTTTTTGGATAAGAAATCTTTGATATTCTGTCTTTGGAAAGCAATTGCCCGATGCATCTCGCATGTGCATTTAGCGGACGGCGGACAGAATGCAGGTCGCAATTTCTATCGGAAACAAAAAACTCAAAGAGATTCATATTTGTTAATAACATATCTTCTAGTTAAACTAAAAAAATTCAAAAAAAAAAGTGTTAATTTAATTCCAATCTAAAACTTTGATGACATATTCCTTGATAATTTTTAGAGGGATTTAAGCAAAAACAAAATCGATTTTTTGAAGCTTTTAAAGCAAGCGCCCCCCTTAAGCAGCTCCTGTAAACAAACTTGTTGACGGATCGCGCTCATATTGGGCATTCTAATGGAAAAGAGTGCTTTCAAATTTGCCATTTTTTGTTTAAAATATAATTTACTTGGGGAATTTAATGTACTACGAGCATGTACCACGAGCATGATGTGTCTCTGCATATCATAACTCATTCCAGTGTAGCTAATATTACTCAAAAAATCTTAAATGCGACAGAAATGCTATCAACAAATCTTAAAAGCGAAAAAAAATAGGACACCTTTTAAGCTCCGATGTTAGAGCTAAGTAATAACAATAACAAATGTGTTTTCCCAGCCGTTCTTTTTCATTCTGCTTTGTATCATTGCCGTACATACCGAAAAACATAATATCAACACCATGGGCCACAAGTGGTGTGCAGTTACGTTACTTCACTCCAACTGCTATGAAGAATCCTCGCTGTGCTGGTAGATATTGCAAGTACACAAATGCACACGGCAAATGCCAAACAGAAGTGCATTTTACATTCAAAATAGCAAGTACATACACATATGTACAATGGCGAGCAAATGTGGATACATGTGTGTCACTTTTGCACTCTTTTATCTATAAAAACTTTAATATTTATTCAAATGCTCTCAAATTGGAATTTTAGTCTTCATTCTATTGTTATTAGATCGGTTTAAGAATAAGAACAATAATAGCAACAACAAAAATTTTATCAAAAGCTTAGCTGAATGGCATTTATTCAGTTATGCTCGTCTTTTTTACAAGGTCTGTCGCAAAAGAAACAGAACTGTTAAAAAAACAACAAAAAATTAATATTTTTCAAAAGTTATATTTTTTTATTCAAAGTAATTTCCTTGTGCCTCGATACAGCATTTAACCCGGTCAATTAGCATTTAAAATGAGTGCTTAAGGTCATTTTTCGGAATGCTCTTGAGAATATCGGTCGTCGCCTTTTGGATAACTGAAATGTCCTGAAACCAGTGTCCTTTCATGGGCAAATTCTAAATAGGTAAAAATCACATGATGCCATTCAAGTGAGTAGGGTGAGTGACTTATGGTTTATATGGAGATTTTTGTCAAAAAATCTGTGACAAGCGTCGACCGATGATACGGCGAATTATCGTGCAACAGGCGCCAGGACCCTGCCTCACCGTATTGTGGTCGAGCACGACGAATGCGTGACAAAAGACGCTTCATAACACCAAGGTAAAACACAGCGTTAATCGTTTGGCCAGGTGGGACGAACTCTTGGTGTACAATAACCTGGGAGCTGTAAAAAAAATCAGCAATGTCTTTATTTTTGACTTTTGATGACGACTTTTTTTCGGTGACTTCTGATCGTCACAGAGGTCCTCACGACCTCCTTGGAATCGCTTAATTCACTCATGCACATTACTACGGGATAGGCATTGATCACCATAAACTTTCTGATCATTTGAAATATTTCAGTAAAGGTTTTCCCAAGTTTAAAATAAAATTTAATATTTGCTCTTTGTTCAAAATGCAATTTACGACCGATGACCAAAAGCTGCTGTCACTTTTTGATGGATAACATCGATTGTAGTTATCCAATTGTCTTAAGATTTTTACGAAATGTCAAAAAGAGATCAAGCTTTTTATTTCATATACCCACCAATAGGTGGCGTCACCAGAAACAGTCATATTTATAAAGTTCTGTTTCTTTTGCGACAGACCTTGTATTTTTCAATTGCAGTTTAAAGTGAAGCTGTAATTTGTTTTTGTTTTTTATGTCTCTTTTGTTTATTCATCCTTGACATCTTTGAGGTTATTTAATTAGTTAAAAGTTAATTTTAGTGCTTATAGCTGCGTGTTTACATCGAATAGATCGACGCTAGTGAAAGTGAAGAAAATATCATCAGATATAGAAAACTGTATGTATAGTCGTTTTGACTGGAAGTGGTAATTCATCACCAGCCATTGCTAAAGAATTGAACATTTGCCACCGTACAGTCCTTTTAGCGCAAAAAAGATGAAATATCAAGCCTGCAGCAAACACTGGTGGCCCTAAAAAATTCCGGACGGAGTCCGTCGCACGTGCTGTGGAGCGGCTAATGCGATAGAAAGAATTTAATACCCCTAAGAAAGCTGCTTTTGGAATCAACAAGGCCATAAGTGAGAGGACAGCTCGCAGAGCACTTCGGCGAATCGGGCTTATTGCAACAATAAAACAAAAACAAAAAAAACTGCTTTGTCAGATAGAAATATAAAGGCTCGTCTGAAGTTCTGTAAGGAACGAAAAACTGGAGCGTTGAAGACTGGAAACGCGTTATATGGTCAGATGAGACCAAAATCAATCGTCTTCAGTCAGACGGAAAAGGGTATTACTGGTACCGAGAAAATGAAACTCTTCAGAAGCACCAAGTGAAACAGACCGTGAAACATGGCGGAGGTAGCATAATGATTTTGGGCTGTTTCACTTGGTACCATATTGGCCCTTTAGTGAAAATAGAAGGAATAATGAAGAAGGAAGGCTAACTTGGTATTCTTCAAGGTAGCCTTCGGGATTTCATTGATTTGAGCGCATACCTAGAAGGATAGGTTATTTTTCCGCAGGACAGAGACCCGAAACACACCGTCAAAGTCGTTAAAAATTGGTTATCCGAGCAAAAGTTCAAAGTATTGCCATGGTCAGCACAAAGCCCCGACTTTACCCAAACGAAAATTTATGGACAATTTTGAAAAGGCGCTTGGCAGTATATGAAAGGGCTTCAACAAACATGATGGGGTTTGGGAACGTTTGCAGTCAGAATGGAGAAATATTCCTAGAGACACTATTGAAAAACTGGTAGAAACTATGCCAAAGCGAGTCAAAAGTGTAATTCGCAACAATGGATTATGGACAAAATACTAAATTTTTGTTGAAAAGAAATAAATCACAAACATAACTGGATAAAAAGCGTTAAAAGAAGTTTTATTTTTTTTTTTTGAATTGGCTTTTTGTTTTTGTTTTTCTTCGCGAAAATTTTTTAATTTTTTAAGAAATAAATGAAAAGTAAACCCTGAAAATTTAAAAGCAATTAATTGAAAATTAACGGTTTTATTAATAAAGGAATGCAAAAGTGACAACCAGGTATATGCATCTGCTCGCCACTGTTTGTAAATACAAGTAGTTGTACAAACTTTCTTACAGTATGGTAATATAAAGAAATCCCAACTGTTTACTAATTTACATTCGTTTGCATAAGATTTTGAATTTTATAAATCTTTAAGGTACCTCACATACCCAATCATAAGGAGTAAAGCTACCTTGATGTTATATGTTTGTTATATGGGGACTTTTTCGACCAATTTTAGGCAAAAATATACACTGTTATCAGTAAAATACACTCTCTTACGTTCTTTGAGATTATACATATGTTAGCTATATGTAGTATTAACACAACTGGAAGTGTGAAAATCGTTGTCTTAAGCATATGTGAGCTAATGGAAGTATTTTCGGGAAATTTTTATCCCTCAATTTCAATTATATACCTGGCATTATGTTGATCAAAAATGTTAACTATAGGTACTGAAGGCCAAATATTCGCCACGGGGCTTGAACAGTTATAGTTGGATTTGGGCAAATTACAAGGTGCAAAGTAAACAGGACTTTTTGAATCTAGCGCCCCCTGGTGGCGCCTCCTATATGTCGACCGGTTCGTTAGAATCTGCTATCGTTGTCAATTGTCCAGTGAGAATTTCATGACATTTCATGATTGGAAGTTAAGTTATTGCCATTTAAGTGTCAGTATGTTTTTGTTATTGGTGCGAAAATGAGCTTCGAACAAAGAATGAACATTAAATTTTGTTTTAAAATTAGTAAAACTTTTACCGAAACGCTTCAATTGATGAAACAAGTTTATGGCGATGATCGCTTATCCCGTGGGAGAATGCACGAATGCACGAGAAGTTTCAATGTTTTCAAAGTGGTCGTGAAGCCATAAATGACGATCAACGTGTGGGCCAATCAAAATCCATGATCACCGGAAATTCCATCAAAACTGTGCTTGAATTCATCAAAAATCAGCCAAAATCATCATTGAAATTCATGGAAATGGAATTGAACATCTCC
>JAPZAG010002819.1:0-14082 GCA_027475135.1 Bactrocera correcta | reverse complement strand
CGTATTAAATTTGATATAAAGCCATGGCGGCATAACGGCAGTGCATTTAGAAGAATTCCGTAATCTTATATTTAGGTATAAAGTCGATTTTCTTGTATATACACATTTAGCAAGCGATTTCGAAATGCTTAAAATCATAAGTTTAACACATTTAAGTTAATTAACCTTCTTTAACGTATTGAAGTTGATATAGAGCCATTGCGGCATAACGGCAGTGCATTTAGAAGAATTCCGTAATCTTATATTTAGGTATAAAGTCGATTTTCTTGTATATACACATTTAGCAAGCGATTTCGAAATGCTTCAAATCATAAGTTTAACACATTTAAGCTAATTAACCTTCTTTAACGTATTGAAGTTGATATAGAGCCATTGCGGCATAACGGCAGTGCATTTAGAAGCCTTCCGTAATCTTATATTTAGGTATAAAGTCGATTTTCTTGTATATACACTTTTAGCAAGCGTTATCGAAATGCTTCAACTCATTATTTTAACATATTTAAGTTAATAAACCTTCTTTAACGATCTGAAGTGGGCATATACCCACGGCGGCATTACGGCAGTGCAGGTAGAAGAATCCCGTAATCTTTTATTTAGGTATAAAGTCGATTTTCTTTTATATACACATTTAGATATCGATATCGAAATGCTTCAAATCATTAGTTTAACATATTAAGTTAATAAACATTTTTTAGCTTACTGAAGTCTACATAAAGCCTTAACGGTATAACGGCAGTGCATGTAGAAGAATTCCGTTATCTTATATTTAGATATAAAGTCGATTTTCTTGTATATACACATTTAGCAAGCGATATCAAAATGCTTCAAATCATTAGTTTAATATATTTAAGTTAATTAAACTTCTTTAACGTATTCAAGTTTATATAAAGCCATGGCGGCATAACGGCAGTACATTTAGAAGAATTCCGTAATCTTATTTTTAGGTATAAAGTCGATTTGCTTGTATATACACATTTAGCTATCGATATCGAAATGCTTCATATCATTAGTTTAACATACTAAGTTAATAAACGCTTTTTAGCTTACTGAAGTCTACATAAAGCCTTAACGGTATAACGGCAGTGCATTTAGAAGAATTCCGTAATCTTATATTTAGGTATAAAGTCGATTTTGTTGTGTATATGCATTTTGCAATCGACTTCAAAAATCCTCAAATCATTAGTTTAACATATTTAAGTTAAAAAAGCTTCTTTAACGCACTGAAGTTAACACAAAGCCATGGCGGCATAACAGCAGTTCATGTAGAAGAATTCCGTAATTTTATATTTAGGTATAAAGTTGATTTAGTTGTATATACACATTTAGCAATCGATATCTAAATGCTTCAAATCATTAGTTTAACATATTTAAGTTAATTAAACCTCTTTATCTTGCTGAAGTCTACAAACGCCTTAACGGCGTAACGGCAGTGCATGTAGAAGAAATCCGTTATCATATATTCAGGTATAAAGTCGATTTTCTTGTATATACACATTTAGCAATCGATATCGAAATGCCTCAAGTGGCTCAATTGGATATTCCAAGCGAAGCCAGTCTCTCTCCACTTGGTCCTTCCAACGGAGTGGAGGTCTTCCTCTTCCTCTGCTTCCTGCGGCGGGTACTGCGTCGAATACTTTCAAAGCTGGAGCGTTTTCATCCATCCGGACAACATGACCTAGCCAGCGTAGCCGCTGCCTTTTAATTCTCTGAACTATGTCAATGTCGTCGTATATCTCGTACAGCTCATCGTTCCATCGAATGCGATATTCGCCGTGGCCAACGCGCAAAGGACCATAAATCTTTCGCAGAACTTTTCTCTCGAAAACTCGCAACGTCGACTCATCGGTTGTTGTCATCGTCCAAGCCTCTGCACCATATAGCAGGACGGGGAAAAATGAGCGACTTATAGAGTTTGGTTTTTGTTCGTCGAGAGAGGACTTTACTTTTCAATTGCCTACTCAGTCCGAAGTAGCACCTGTTGGCAAGAGTAATCCTGCGTTGGATTTTCAGGCTGACATTGTTGGTGGTGTTAATGCTGGTTCCTAAATAGACGAAATTATCTACAACTTCAAAGTTATGACTGTCAACAGTGACGTGGGAGCCAAGTCGCGAGTGCGACGACTGTTTGTTTGATGACAGGAGATATTTCGTCTTGCCCTCGTTCACTGCCAGACCCATTTGAGTTGCTTCCTTGTTCAGTCTGGAGAAAGCAGAACTAACGGCGCGGGTGTTGAGGCCGATGATATCAATATCATCGGCATACGCCAGCAGCTGTACACTCTTGTAAAAGATTGTACCTGCTCGATTAAGTTCTGCAGCTCGAATAATTTTCTCGAGCAGCAGATTGAAAAAGTCACACGATAGGGAGTCGCCTTGTCTGAAACCTCGTTTGGTATCGAACGGCTCGGAGAGGTCCTGACGGAGCTTTTCGTGTTGCTCAACGTCAGTTTACACAGCCGTATTAGTTTTGCGGGGATACCAAATTCAGACATCGCGGCATAAAGGCAGCTCCTTTTCGTGCTGTCGAAAGCAACTTTGGAATCGACGAAGAGGTGGTGTGTGTCGATTCTTCTTTCACGGGTCTTTTCCAAGATTTGGCGCATGGTGAATATCTGGTCGGTTGTTGATTTACCAGGTCTAAAGCCACACTGATAAGGTCCAATCAGTTTGTTGACGGTGGGCTTTAATCTTTCACACAATACGCTCGACAGCACCTTATATGCGATGTTGAGGAGGCTAGTCCCACGGTAGTTGGCGCAGATTGTGGGGTCTCCTTTTTTATGGATTGGGCATAGCACACTTAAATTCCAATCGTTGGGCATACTTTCGTCCGACCATATTTTACAAAGAAGCTGATGCATGCACCTTATGAGCTCTTCGCCGCCGTGTTTGAATAGCTCGGCCGGCAATCCGTCGGCCCCTGCCGCTTTGTTGTTTTTCAGGCGGGCAATTTCTATTCGAACTTCATCATGGTCGGGCAATGGAACATCTGCTCCATCGTCATCGATTGGGGTATCGGGTTCGTTTTCTCCTGGTGTTGTGTGTTCACTGCCATTCAGCAGGCTAGAGAAGTGTTCCCTCCATAATTTAAGTATGCTCTGGGCATCGGTAACTAGATCACCTTTAGGGGTTCTACAAGAGTATGCTCCGGTCTTGAAACCTTCTGTAAGCCGCCGCATCTTTTCGTAGAATTTTCGAGCATTACCCCTGTCGGCCAGCTTATCAAACTCTTCGTACTCACGCATTTCGGCCTCTTTCTTTTTCTGTCTACAAATGCGTCTCGCTTCCCTCTTCAACTCTCGGTATCTATCCCATCCCGCACGTGTTGTGGTTGATCGTAACGTTGCGAGGTAGGCAGCCTGTTTTCTCTCCGCTGCGACACGGCACTCCTCGTCGTACCAGCTGTTCCTTTGCATTTTCCGAAAACCAACGGTTTGGTTGCAGCTGTACACAGTTCCCTTATACCGAGTTGTTGAAGAGTGCTCTCAGAGAGCAGGAGTGCAAGCCGAGTAGAAAATCGTTCGGCTGTCTGTTGTGATTGCAGCTTCTCGACGTCGGACCTTCCTTGTGTTTGTTGGCGTGCGTTTTTTGCTGCACAGAGGCGGGTGCGAATTTTGGCTGCAACAATATAGTGGTCCGAGTCGATGTTAGGACCTCGGAGCGCACGCACATCTAAAACACTGGAGACGTGTCTTCCGTCTATCACAACATGATCGATCTGGTTGGTGGTTTTTCGATCCGGAGACAGCCAGGTAGCTTGATGTATCTTCTTATGCTGGAATCTAGTACTACAGATAACCATATTTCGGGCCCCGGCGAAGTCGATCAGCCTCAACCCATTTGGGGATGTTTCCTCGTGGAGGCTGAATTTACCGACCGTAGTGCCAAAGATACCTTCTTTGCCCACCCTGGCGTTGAAGTCGCCAAGCACGATTTTGACATCGTGGCGGGGGCATCTCTCATAAGTGCGCTCCAAGCACTCATAAAAGGCATCTTTGGTCACATCGTCCTTCTCTTCCGTCGGGGCGTGGGCGCAAATCAGCGATATGTTGAAGAACCTCGCTTTGATGCGGATTGTGGCTAGATGTTCATTCATAGGAGTGAATGATAGTACTCGGCGACGGAGTCTCTCTCCCACCACGAATCCAACACAAAACTTGCGCTCCTTTATATGGCCACTGTAGTAAATGTCACAAGGACCTACTCGTCTCTGTCCTTGTCCCGTCCATCGCATTTCTTGGACGGCGGTGATGTCAGCCTTTATCTTTACGAGGACATCTACCAGCTGGGCAGCGGCACCTTCCCAATTAAGGGACCGGACATTCCAGGTGCATGCCCTCAAATCATAGTCCTTATTTCGTTTGCCGTGGTCGCCTCAAATCATTAGTTTAACATATTTAAGTTAATTAACCCTCTTTATCTTACTGAAGTCTACAAACGCCTTAATGGCAAAACGGCAAAGCATTTAGAAGAATTCCGTTATCTTATATTTAGGTATAAAGTCGATTTTGTTGTTTATATGCATTTAGCAATCGATTTCGAAAATCTTCAAATCATTAGTTTAACATATTTAAGTTAATAAAGCTTCTTTAACGCACTGAAGTTAACACAAAGCCATGGCGGTATAACGGCAGTTCATGTAGAAGAATTCCGTAATCTTATATTTAGGTATAAAGCCGATTTTCTTGTATATACACATTTAGCAATCGATATCGAAATGCCTCAAATCATTAGTTTAATATATTTAAATTAATTAACCGTCTCTATCTTACTGAAGTCTACAAACGCCTTAACGGCATAACGGCAAAGCATTTAGAAGAATTACGTAATCTTATATTAAGGTATAAAGTCGATTTTGTTGTTCATACTCATTTAGCAATCGAAATCGAAATGCTTCAAATCATTAGTTTAATATACTTAAGTTAATAAAGCTTCTTTAACGCACTGAAGTTAACACAAAGCCATGGCGGCATAACGGCAGTGCATTTAGAAGAATTCCGTAAGCTTATATTTAGGTATAAAGTCGATTTTGTTGTATATACACATTTAGCAATCGATATCTAAATGCTTCAAATCATTAGTTTAACATATTTAAGTTAATTAACCTTCTTTAACGTATTAAATTTGATATAAAGCCATGGTGGCATTACGACAGTACATTTGGAAGAATTCCGTACTCTTATATTTAGGTATAAAGTCGATTTTCGTGTATATATGCATTAAGCAATCGATATCGAAATGCTTCAAATAACTGGTTTAACATATTTAAGTTAATAAACCTTCTTTAACTTACTGAAGTTAACATAAAGCCATAACGGTATAACGGCACTGCATTTGGAAGAATTCCGTAATCTTATATTTATGTGTAAAGTCGATTTTCTTGTATATACACATTTAGCAATCGATATCGAAATGCCTCAAATCATTAGTTTAACATGTTTAAGTTAATTAACCCCCTTTATCTTACTGAAGTCTACAAACGCCTTAACGGCATAACGGCAGTGCATGTAGAAGAATTCCGTTATCATATATTTAGGTATAAAGTCCATTTTCTTGTATATACACATTTAGCAATTGAAATCGAAACGCTTCAAATCATTAGTTTACCATATTTAAGTTAATTAACCCTCTTTATTTTACTGAAGTCCACAAACGCCAGTGCCGTTATGCCGCCATGGCTTTATGCCAACTTCAGTTCGTTATAGAAGGTTTATTAACTTAAATATGTTAAACTAATGAGTTGAAGCATCTCGATATCGATTGCTAAATGTGTATAAACAACAAAATCGACTTTATACGGAATTCTTCCAAATGCACTGCCGTTATGCCGCCATAGCTTTATATCAACTTCAATACGTTAAAGAAGGTTAATTATTCTAAATATGTTAAACTAATGGTTTGAAGCATTTCGATATCGATTGCTAAATGTGCAAATACAAGAAAATCGACTTTATACCTAAATATAAAATTATAACATTACGTAATTCTTCTAAATGCACTGACTCTATACCGTTAAGGCTTTATGTAGACTTCAGTAAGCTTCAAAATGTTTATTAACTTAATATGTTAAACAAATGATTTGAAGCATTTCGATATCGATTGAAAAATGTGTATATACAAGAAAATCGACTATATACTTAAATGTAAGATTACGGAATTCTTCTACATGCACTGTCGTTATGCCGCCATGGCTTTATATCTCCTTCATTACGTTAAAGAAAGTTAATTAACTTAAATATGTTAAACTAATGATTTGATGATTTTCGATATCGATTGCTAAATGTGTAAGTACAAGAAAATCGACTTTATACCCAAATAAAAGACTACGAAATCCTTCTACATGCACTGCCGTAATACCGCCGTGGCTATATGCCAAATTCAGATCGTTAAAGACGGTTTATTAACTTAAATATGTTAAGCTAATGAGTTGAAGCATCTCGATATCGATTGCTAAATGTGTATATACAACAAAATCGACTTTATACCTAAATATAAGATTACGGAATTCTTCCAAATGCACTGCCTTTATACCGGCTTTATGTAAACTTCAGTAGGATAAAGAAGGTTAATTAACTTAAGTAAGTTAAACTAATGATTTGAGGCATTTCGATATCGCTTGCTAAATGTGTATATACAAGAAAATCGTATTTATACCTAAATATAAGATAACGGAATTCTTCTAAATGCACTGCCGTTATACCGTTAAATCTTTATGTAGACTTCAGTGCGTTAAAGAACGTTTATTAACTTAAATCTGTTAAACTAGTGATTTGAAGCATTTCGATATCGATTGCTAAATGTGTATATACAAGAAAATCGACTTTATACCAAAACATAAGATTACAGAATTCTTCTAAATACAATGCCGTTATGCCGCCATGGCTTTATGCCAACCTCAGTTCGTTAAAGAAGGTTTATTAACTTAAATATGTTAAACTAATGAGTTGGAGCATCTCGATATCGATTGCTAAATGAGTATATACAAGAAAATCGAATTTATACCTAAATAAAAGATTACGGAATTCTTTTATATGCACTGCCGTTATGCCGTTAAGGCTTTATGTAGACTTCTGTAAGATAGAGAGGGTTAATTAGCTTAAATTTGTTAATCTAATGATTTGCAGCATTTCGATATCGATTCCTAAATATGTAAATACAAGTAAATCGACTTTATACCTAAAAAGAAAATTACGGAATTCTTCTGAATGCACTGCAGTTATACCGCTAAGGCTTTATGTAGACGTCAGTGCGGTAAAGAACGTTTATTAACTTAAATATGTTAAACTAATGATTTGAAGCATTTCGATATCGATTGCTAAATGTGTATATACAAGAAAATCGACTTTATACCAAAACATAAGATTACAGAATTCTTCTAAATGCACTGCCGTTATGCCGCCATGGCTTTATGCCAACCTCAGTTCTTTAAAGAAGGTTTATCAACTTAAATATGTTAAACTAATGAGTTGGAGCATCTCGATATCGATTGCTAAATGTGTATATACAACAAATTCGACTTTATACCTAAGTATAAGTTTACGGAATTCTTCCAAATCCACTGCCGTTATACCGTTATGGCTTTATGTAAACTTCAGTAAGATAAAGAAGGTTAATTAACTTAAATATGTTAAACTTATGATTTGAAGCATTTCGATATCGATTGCTAAATGTGTATATACAAGAAAATCGACTTTATACCTAAATATAAGATTACGGAATTCTTCCAAATGTACTGTCGTTATGCCGCCATGGCTTTGTATCACCTTCAAAACGTTAAAATAGGTTAATTATTTTAAATATGTTAAACTAATGGTTTGAAGCAATTCGATATCGATTGCTAAATGTGCAAATACAAGAAAGTCGACCTTATGCCTAAATATAAAATTATAACATTACGGAATTCTTCTAAATGTACTGCCGTTATACCGTTAAGGCTTTATGTAGACTTCAGTAAGCTAAAAAATGTTTATTAACTTATAATGTTAAACAAATGATTTAAAGCATTTCGATATCGATAGCTCAATGCACATATACCAGAAAATCGACTTTATACCTAAATATAAGATTACGGAATTCTTCTACATCCACTGCCGTTATGCCATTTTCAGATCGTTAAAGAAGGTTTATTAACTTAAATATGTTAAACTAATGAGTTGAAGCATTTCGATATCGATTGCTTAATGTGCATATACAAGAAAATCGATTTTATACGTAAATAAAAGATTACGGAATTCACCCAAATATACTGCCGTTATGCCGTTATGGCTTTATTTAAACTTCAGTACGATAAAGAAGGTTAATTAACCTAAATATGCTAAACCAGCTATTTGAAGATTTTCGATATCGATTGCTAAATGTGTAAATCCAAGAAAATCGACTACATACCTTAATATAAGATTACGGAATTCTTCTACATGCACTGCCGTTATGGCGCCATGGCTTTATGTTAACTTCAGGCGTTAAAGAAGCTTTATTAACTAAAATATGTTAAACTAAAGATTTGACGCATTTCGATATCGATTGCTAAATGAGTATATACAAGAAAATCGAATTCATACCTAAATATAAGATTACGTAATTCTTCTAAATGCACTGCCGTTATGCCGTTATGGCTTTATATTAACTTCAGTTCGTTAAAGAAGGTTTATTAACTTAAATATGTTAAACCAGTTATTTGAAGCATTTCGATATCGATTGCTTAATGCATATATACAAGAAAATCGACTTTATACCTAAATATAAGACTACGGAATTCTTCCAAATGTACTGTCGTTATGCCGCCATGGCTTTAGATCAACTTCAATACGTTAGAGAAGGTTAATTAACTTACATATGTTAAACTAAGGATTTGAAGCATTTCGATTTCGCTTGCTAAATGTGTATATACAAGAAAATCGAATTTATACCTAAATATAAGATAACTGAATTCTTCTAAATGCGCCGCCGTTATGCCGTTAAGGCTTTATGTAGACTTCAGTGCGTTAATGAAGGTTTATTAACTTAAATATGTTAAACTAATGATTTGAAGCATTTCGATATCGATTGCTAAATGTGCTAGTACAAGAAACTTGACTTTATACTTAAATATAGGACAACGGAATTCTTCCAAATGCACTGCCGTTATTCCGCCATGGCCTTATGTTAGCTTCAGTTAGTTAAAGAAGGTTTATTAACTCAAATATGCTAAACCAGTTATTTGAGGCATTTCGATATCGATTGCTTAATGCATATATACAAGAAAATCGACTTTATACCTAAATATAAGATTACGGAATTCTTCCAAATGTACTTTCGTTACGCCGCCATGGTTTGTATCAACTTCAATACGTTAAAGAAGGTTAATTATTTTAAATATGTTAAACTAATGGTTTGAAGCATTTCGATATCGACTGCTAAATGTGTAAATAAAACAAAATCCACTTTATACCTAAATATAAAATTATAACATTACGGAGTTCTTCTAAATGTACTGCCGTTATACCGTTAAGGCTTTATGTAGACCTCATTAAGCTAAAAAGTGTTTATTAACTTAATATGTTAAACTAATGATTTGAAGCATTTCGATATCGATTGCTAAATGTGTATATACAAAAAAATCGAATTTATACCTAAATATAAAATGTTATGCCGCCATGGCTTTGTGTAAACTTCAGTGCGTTAAAGTAGGTTTGCTAACTTAAATATGTTAAACTAGTGATTTGAAGCATTTCGATATCGATTGCTAAATGAGTATATACAAGAAAATCGACTTCATACCTAAATATAAGATTACGGGATTCTTCCAAGTGTACTGTCGTTATGTCGCCATGGCTTTATATCAACTTCAATACGTTAAAGAAGGTTAATTAACTTAAATTTGTTAAACAAATGTTTTGAAGCATTTCGATATCGATTGCTAAATGTGTATATACAAAAAATTCGAAATTATACCTAAATATAAGATTAAGGAATTCTTCTACATGCACTGCCGTTATGCCGCCATGGCTTTGTGTTAACTTCAGTGCGTTAAAGTAGGTTCGTTAACTTAAATATGTTAAACTAATGATTTAAAGCATTTCGATATCGATTGCTAAATGAGTATATACAAGAAAATCGACTTAATACCTAAATATAAGATTACGTAATTCTTCTAAATGCTTTGCCGTTATGCCGTTAAGGCGTTTGTCGACTTCAGTAAGATAAAGAGGGTTAGTTAACTTAAATATGTTAAACTAATGATTTGAAGCATTTCGATATCGATTGCTAAATGTGTATATACAAGAAAATCGACTTTATACCGAAATATAAGATAACGGAATTCTTCTAAACGCACTGCCGTTATGCCGTTATGGCTTCATTTTAACTTCAGTTCGTTTAAGAAGGTTTATTAACTTAGATATGTTACATTAGTTAATTGAAGCATTTTGAAATCGATTGCTTTATGCATATATATAAGAAAATCGACTTTCTACCTAAATATAAGTTTACGGAATTCTTGCAAATGTACTGTCGCTATGCCGCCATGGCTTTTTATCAACTTCAATGTGTTATAGAAGGATAATTAACTTAAATATGTTAAACTAATGTTTTGAAGATTTTCGAAATCGATTGCTAAATGCATATATACAAAAAAATCGACTTTATACCTAAACATAAGATTACGGAATTCTTCAAATGCACTGCCGTTATGCCGTTAAGGCGTTTGAAGACTTCAGTAAGATAAAGTGGGTTAATTAACTAAAATATGTTAAGCTAATGATTTAAAGATTTTCGAAATCGATTGCTAAATGCATATATACAACAAATTCGATTTAATACTTAAATATAAGATTACGGATTTCTTCTACATGCACTGCCGTTATGCCGCCAGCTTTCGATATCGATTGCCAAATGAGTATTAAGAAGAAAATCGACTTTATACCTAAATATAAGATTACGGAATTCTTCTACATGCATTGCCGTTATGCCGTTAAGGCGTTTGAAGACTTCAGTAAGATAAAGAGGGTTAATTAACTTAAATATGTTAAACTAATGATTTGAGGCATTTTGATATCGATTGCTATATGTGTATATACAAGAAAATCGACTTTATACCTAAATATAAGATTACGGCATTCTTTTAAATGCACTGCCGTTATGCAGTTATGGCTTCATGTTAACTTCTGTTCGTTAAAGAAGGTTTATTGACTTAAGTATGTTAAACTAATGATTTGAAGATTTTCGAAATCAATTGCTAAATTCATATATACAAGAAAATCTTCTTTATACCTAAATATAAGATTACGAAATTCTTCCAAATGTACTGCCGTTATGCCGCCATGGCTTTATATCAACTTCAATATGTTAAAGAAGGTTAATTAACTTAAATATGTTAAAGTAATGATTTGGGGCATTTCGATATCGATTGCTAAATGTGTATATGCAAGAAAATCGACTTTATACCTAAATATAAAATTACGAAATTCTCTCAAATGCACTGCCGTTATACCGTTATGGCTTTATGTAAACTTCAGTAAGATAAAGAAGGTTAATTAACTTAAATATGTTAAACTAATGATTTGAAGCATTTCGATATCGATTTCTAAATGCACATATACCAGGAAATCGACTTTATACCTAAATAAAAGATTACGGAATTCTTCCAAATGTACTGTCGTTATGCCGCCATGGCTTTATATCACCTTCATTACGTTAAAGGAGGTTAACTAACTTAAGTATGTTAAACGAATGATTTGAAGCATTTCGATATCGATTGCTAAATGAGTATATACAACAAAATCGACTTTATTCCTAAATATGCGATTACGTAAGTCTTCTAAATGCACTGCCGTTATGCCGTTAAGGCTGATTAACTTATATTTAAGTTAATTAACCTTGTTTAACGTATTGAAGTTGATGTAAAGCCATGGCAGCATAACGACAATACATTTGGAAGAATTCCGTAGTCTTGTTTTTATGTATAAAGTTGATTTTGTTGAATATACACGAAATGCTTTAAATCATTAGTGTAACATATTTAAGTTAATTAACCTTCTTTAACGTATTGAAGGTGATATAAAGCCATGGCGGCATAACGACAGTGCATTTAGAAGAATTCCGTAATCTTATATTTAGGTATAAAGTCGATTTTGTTGAATATACACATTTAGCATTCGATATCGAAATGCTTTAAATCATTAGTTTAACATATTTAAGTTAATTAACCTTCTTTATCTTACTGAAGTTTACATAAAGCCAAAACGGTATAAGGGCAGTGCATTTGGAAAAATTCCGTAATCTTATATTTAGGTAAAGAGTCGATTTTCTAGTATATACACATTTAGCTATCGATATCGAAATGCTTCAAATCATTCGTTTAACATACTTAAGTTAGTTAACCTTCTTTAACGTAATGAAGGTGATATAGAGCCATGGCGGCATAACGACAGTGCATTTAGAAGAATTCCGTAATCTTATATTAGGTATAAAGTCGATTTAACATATTTAAGTTAATTAACCTCCTTTATCGTGCTGAAGTCTACAAACGCCTTAACGGCATAACGGCAAGGAATTTAGAAGAATTCCGTAATCTTATATTTAGGTATAAAGTCCATTTTCTTGTATATACTCATTTAGCAATCGAAATCGAAATGCTTCAAATCAATAGTTTAACATATTTAAGTTAACAAACCTACTTTAACCCACTGAAGTCTACAAACGTTTTAACGGCATAACGGCAATTCATTTAGAAGAATTTCGTAATCTTATATTAAGGTATAAAGTCAATTTTGTTGCATATACACATTTAGCAATCGATATCGAAATGCTTCAAATCATTAGTTTAACATATTTAAGCTAATTAACCCTCTCTATCTTACTGAAGTCTATAAACGCCTTAACGGCATAACGGCAAAGCATTTAGAAGAATTACGTAATCTTATATTTAGGTATAAAGTCGATTTTGTTGCATATACACATTTAGCAATCGATATCGAAATGCTTCAAATCATTAGTTTAACGTAGTTAAGCTAATTAACCCTCTTTGTCTTACTAAAGTCTACAAAAGCTTTCACGGCATAACGGCAGTGCATTTGGAAGAATTCCGTAATCTTATATTTAGGTATAAAGTCGATTTTCTTGTATATACTCATTTAGCAATCGATAACGAAATGCTTCAAATCATTAGCTTAACATATTTAAGCTAATTAACCCTCTTTATCTTAATAAAGTCTACAAAAGCCTTAACGGCATAACGGCAAAGCATTTAGAAGAATTACGTAATCTTATATTTAGGTATAAAGTCGATTTTGTTGTATGTACACATTTAGCAATCGATATCGAAATGCTTCAAATCATAAGTTTAACATATTTAAGCTAATTAACCCTCTTTATCTTACTAAAGTCTACAAAAGCCTTAACGGCATAACGGCAGTGCATTTGGAAGAGTTCCGTAATCTTATATTTAGGTATTAAGTCGATTTTGTTGTATATACGCATTTAGCAATCGATATCGATATGCTTCAAATCATTAGTTTAACATATTTAAGTTAGTTAACCTTCTTTAACGTAACAAAGGTGATATAGAGCCACGGCGGCATAACGGCAGTGCATTTAGAAGAATTCCGTAATCTTATATTAGGTATAAAGTCAATTTTCTTGTACATACACATTTAGCTATCGGTATCGAAATTCTTCAAATCATTAGTTTAACATATTAAGTTAATAAACATTTTTTAGCATACTGAAGTCTACATAAAGCCTTAACGGTATAACGGCAGTGCATTTAGAAGAATTCCGTATTGCAATAATTTTATATTTATGTAAAAAGTCGATTTTCTTGTATATACACATTTAGCTATCGATATCGAAATGCTTGAAATCATTCGTTTAACATATTTAAGTAAGTTAACCTTCTTTAACGTAATGAAGTCGATATAAAGCCATGGCGGCATAACGACAGTGCATTTAGAAGAATTCCGTAATCTTATATTTAGGTATCAAGTCGATTTTGTTGTATATACGCATTTAGCAATCGATTTTGAAATGCTTCAAATCATTAGTTTAACAAATTTAAGTTAATTAACCTTCTTTAACGTATTGAAGTTTATATAAAGCCATGGCGAC